>JAHBCN010001644.1:0-111234 GCA_019359885.1 Listronotus oregonensis | reverse complement strand
TAATTATTTTTAATTGATGTTGCTAAGAATAAATTAAAAATGAGCGAGAAGCTCGAAACTAAAACCGTCCAAGTATTTTTTTTTCTTTCGAAACTAGATGCACACGGAGGTAGGAGTTATTTGTGTAACGTCTGTGGTGGCACTACCGCCACGTCCACCAGTGACAGCGATTCTAGAAGTTACAAAGAGATTTATCGTGCAATATTGCTTTTTTCAGAAAAGTATATTACGTGTCCCTTGTCGTTTAGCGTCCGTCGATTTGAAAAAAATTACGGATAATAATACAGTAAATTAAAAAAAAAACAATCAGAAAAAAGGCATTTTTGCAAAGAAAAATTGAATTAAAATTTAAAAAAAACCTTTTATATTTAGGTTGAGTAAAAGGTTAGATTTTGCAACCTTGTAGGATAAAAAAAAGATTTAAATTTAGGTTAAAAGCATTATAAATTAAATAATAATACACAACCTACAAAAAAATTATAAATTACTAAATAAGATAATTATTTGGATGTGGATTCCACCCTATTTTTGACTATAAAAATTCGAAAAATTAAGATATCGGACAGGACGGTTTTCAGTACCATCTGAAATTTTTCTGAATACTTTGTTTGGAAAAAAGACATTGTTTCGCTACAAAAAATAATCAAAACCTAAAAATTTAAATTCTACCAAAAACAAGCTTTAGTACAGTAAAGTCAACAATCCTAGAAATTCGAAAATGCCAATTTTTTTTTATCCTGGGACAGTTCACGAAGGCTAATGCCTAAGTACTAACGTACCGTGGGTGTCTTGAGTGTGGTAAGAGGGAGTTTGTTCACACCAGACTTAAATATTTGGAGATTGGGAGGAGAAGGAAAAACTTCTGCGGGCAGCAGGTTCCATAGTCTAGACACTCTAGGAATGAAGGAACGAAGAAAGCGGGAAATTCGGGGCCTAATTGAACTGTTAAAGGCTGCATAAAATTTGCACTACGTGTTGCTCTGTTGGGAGCTACCACAGAAGAAATTATACTGGCCACCTCCTCTGAGAAACCGTGAAAATACCTATAGAAGAGCGATGGTGGGCAAGAAGGGGAAGACTTTCTGTGAGCGTGGGATAATTAATAAGACGAACGGCTTTTCTTTAAATGGAGTCCAGAATGCTAAGTGTTGTAGGGGACGCCATTCCCCAGACATGGAACAATATGCTGCCGAGGCTATGGATGTAAGGGTTTGTGTCAGTTGAGGTTATTCTTGAAAGTAACGCCGACAAGTTTAAACGCCTCTTTTTCTGCCGAAGTTGGCCGCTCATATGTAACGAATAAGCTTTGGTAGATTTTTTGACCTTTTTTCAGGCATTAAAAACTAACAACATTTTTGACGCCCCAACCCAAGATAAGTTTGAGGTCTCGTAGCGCCTATAAGGTGTTTAAAAAAAGTGGGGAATCTAAAAAAAAAAACATGTGAAAAGAATATAAAAAATTCCATCCCTTTTTTTTATACCCCCTCTTCGGATATTGGCTCTGAAAAAGCTCCAATGGATTCAAGTTTTTAAATAAAATTATTGAACCACCCAATATATTCCAATTTTATTTAAATAAGATGTAATACCAAGTAAGACTCTTTAAATTACTATCAAAGGAAGTGTTTAGAATTACTCACAGCTGCAGTGACACTACACCCTGTATTGGTCAGAACTTTGGACAACGTATTTACCAACCTATCACTATTGCCTAAAAATGATGTACTCTTCATTCATATCGCTAATTGTAAGTATTTACCGGACACCCTTTAGAAAGAAATCTGGATTTAAATAAATACTCATATCCTACCTTCCTTGGGTTCGTTGGCGAATATCTCCATAGAGTCTTGATCTATCCGTTCCAGAATATTCATAAGAAGTCCAAGCCTTGACCACAAATTTCCCGAAGGTCTGAAAAAAATTAGGTGTAATTTTTAATTTTAAAATTTAATTGAATGAAATTTTACTAATTTGTCACTATGACTAAAAAAAACTTATAAGGCAAGTTTTTTTTTGAAAGGTTTTAATAAAAATAGTTCTATTTATTTAATAAAGCAAAAAATTTTAACCTATGAAAAATTTGCTAGTCCTTTTTTAGGCTGGTATTTTAGTCAACATTTTTTATTTTAGTTTAAAGCAAAATGCCTCTGCAAGTTCAAATTTAGAGGTATTTTGGCAATGGCAAAGGTTTTTTTTCCAAAAAACCAAACTATTTTTCCGGGAAATGTCAAGTAAGGGGAAAAATGGATTGATTGGGTACCAATCGCCCTTTAGGCTGATATTTGAGCCAGGGAGTCGCAGATTTCATTTTAAGATCAAAAATTACGTTGACTAAAAAGGAATCCTTTTTTTGTCCAACGTTGCCCCGGGGAAAAAAAAAAGTTTTTAGATTCGTGATCAGGCCCCAAAAAAAAAAAAATTTTACCAAATTTAGTAAATCGGAGTGGACAACCAAAAAATAAAAAACCCTTTTAAAACCCCCAAAATTAAAATCCTGCGTGCTAGGCGGCGGATTCCACACAGAGAATGACACCATCCAGTCGCACCAAATTTTTATCGCAGGAAGTAAACATTCGCATCTGCGGCAGAGAGTCTAGAGGTTGTCCGGGTTTGTCTTGCTGCAGGAAGGTAGCAGCATGATCCTCCAGAATGGAAACGCAACGGTCCAGGATGAGATTGAACATTTGAAGAGAGATTATAAGGGCTCGCTCCTGAAGTTCTGACCGGTATCCAGCGGATTGCTCAAGATGGAATATCTGAAACAAATAAAATATGGGGAAATGCTTAAATAACAGCTTTTTTCCCGAACAAGGGAAACAATTAAGGCGTTATGGGAAATTGACTGATTTAAACAAATTATCATTTTATTACTACAAGGAGCATGGTTCCTTAAGAATCAACTAAGAAATAACAATAACTACATAAACTTAATAAGGTATGACCTACTCTTGCTCTAATAACATCTGGCATACGATTAGGCATAGACCTTGTGGAATGTTAATCCACCTTTTTTTTTGGTGTTTTGGGGTTAAGGTAAAAATATTGCAGCCTTCCAGTTCTTCAAAAAAACGCCGTTGACTCAAGAAAAGCGAAAAGACGGGTTAGGACATATGCAATCACAGAAGCACATTTTTTAACGCGATTGCTGGTGTTCCATCCGACCAGAGAATATTTACTTGATCATTGATTTTGTTTTTTTGGAAACCCCTCGCCTGCTCTCCCTTTCAAGAAAAAAACTATGTTGGGCCCCAAAATTCAAAATTTTTCACAAAACAAAACTTTTTAAATGATTTTTCTATTGAAAAAATGCATAATTAAGATTGATCAAACCAAGGTATGGCACTGGTTTTGCGTACAACCAGCTTGCTGTCAGCCCGACTTCAACCAATTTTTCCCCACAGAAAGACAAATTCGTGAAAGAAATAAGAGTAGGAACATCACTGGTAAAGTTGTGTTTATCCATAAGGATTGCAGCAGACACTACTAAACTAAGGTCCAGAATGTCACGGCCCGGGAACGCTTCCAGCAGTAATGTGGTCAACCTCTTTGGACCAAAGGACACGCTCACTCTAAAGCAACCGCATGTCTGACTCCTTGACCGGGCAGGCTGCGGGAAACCCAAAACCCTTTTTGGGACCCGAACCTTTCGTGGTTTGACAGGGCCTGTTATGAGAGACCTAATTAACAGACATTCTCATCAACAGTCACAAGACGATGGGATGAAACAGTAAACTGTGACTTTTCCAGGAAGTTACTGAACTATCCTGACAGAGATACAGCTAAACATTACTTGGCAATGCCCAGGGCGAACCTTCGTCTAATCACGGGCGTTCTTACTGGACATTGTCAACTGCGAAAGCACCTCTTTGGAATAGGTATGAATGACACACCTTTTTGTGGAGGCTGTAAACAGGAAGATAAGACGGTGGAGCACACCCTTTGTGACTGCCCTACACTCTCGTCCAAGAGAAGATCCATGCTGGGCGAGTATTGGCTTTTCTTGACAGACATTAAGGAGATTGCCCTCGGCGACGTCGTCACCTACTTTAAATCAGTAGGATGGGTGACTTACTGAGTGAGGAATTCCCTTTAGAATGTAGCACCACAACGCCCCTACTGAGGCCTAGGTGCTGTGATGTTCATCATCCTCCTCACTTTTAGATTCAAATTCAGATTCGTGCATAACACAAAACGTAAAAACGACAGGTATCTAGGCCTCAACCGCTCACGGCGCTTAGTTCCAGGAAAAGGACCTCACTAATTGGTGTAAGTCTGCCCTTGATTTCCGAGAGTTAAAATCGGTTAATACGGCACCGCCAACCGTCCTTTTTGAAAAATGTAGCTTTTTATCGCGTGATTACACTGGTCAAAAGTGAAACCGAAACTGCAGGGAATATCTTGATATTAGACCTATAATTACGGAGATGTTTTGATGAACCGACGCAAACTAAGGGTAGAAATAATAGCAAATTGTTTAGCAGAGTTCGGCTTTTCCATGAGAGATAAAATTAATGTTGCCTTTGAAAATAGAGTGAGAAAGAATTATAACAAGAGTTTTAACTAATATTTTTTGCAAAGAATTAGAAAAAATATATCAAACAAAATTTTAAGTCAGTAACTTATATGCAAATTAAAATACAAAAGGTACAAGTAATACATTAATAAATAAAAAGTTTTAACATTAAATTTTATTGACCAAAATTACAAATACGATTTAAAATAACATTTTAATGAAGGAATATTATAAAAATTAGCAATGCATACGCAAATTAAAGTATTACGAAATCCGGTGGTTCAGTCTACTCACATCCGCAGAGAACACTCCCAATCTAACAGTCACACAAGCTTGCATAGAGCGCAACATTGTGATTAAAATACCGTACGAGAGAAGTCAAAGAAACAAGAAATAATATATTTAAAATAGGCACCAGCAGAATTCTATTAGTCAATAAATAAAATGAGCCGTAGTAAATTTAGGACTTCCGCACCCGGTACATGAGCATCACCACGTATTTCTTCGACTTTTTAAGTAAGCGGGATTTTCAGCCTGTTCCAAAATATACACTTAGAGACAAAAATATTGCCTCTTTTTTGCTTTATTTTTATTTTTTATTGCTATTAGTCATGTGATTAAGTTTTATATTGGTTTGTATGGAGGTTTTTGTTAATTGGTCTCTAAATGCGAAAATAGTGTTTTAAACATTCTAACGAGTAATATTTTTGATGTTGCCAAGTTTACGTTTTCCCTAAGTTAAGGTAATTGATCGCAATCTGGCAACACCGCGAAGGGGTGTCTAGGAATGATACCTTGTTGTGAATTCATAATTAGGATGCGTTAAACTGCCCCACACAGTCATTATAACATCAGTCGCATTTTTTTTGTATTTGTTGAGTAGTACAATAAACACATTGCACAATTCTTTTTTATTGGCCAAAATAACCCTTTATATCTAAATAACATTTTTGCCAAATATTTTTTTAAAACAAAACTTTACAACAGAGCAACCCTCTTTTTCAAATTTAAATATAAAACTACCCAAAAAGGTGAAACTGATATCATTATAGAGTTAACCGAAATCAATGACGTACCAAACATAAACAGTGTCACATGTCTGGTTGTGCAAGGTGTTTGTAAATCTAAATATCGTCTAAGGGGGAGGAGGGGTAAAGGCTAAAAAATCGTTTTTTTTTTGTGTCTTTTCTTAAAATTAAACATCTTAAAAATATATCCAAAATTTAAAGTCAGACAAAGTCCAGAAGTTATTCAAGTATATGACTTTTAAAAAGTCTTCGTTATTGTCAACATTGCATAAATAGACAAGATACAAGTCAGCTAGCTGAGCAAAAAAGCCAGATTAAGACAAAGATTTAAAAAAAAGCAGCAAAAGACATCAAAGTTGCTGCAGGAAATATGGTGCTGGAATCAATGATTTAATGTAAATTGAAAAATATATATTTTTTTATTTTTAAAACTTTGATATTATCTGAAAAATACTTTTATAAAGACCATGTGATACTGCCATTTAAAAACTACATTACCGATTAATTTCAAACTTGGTACACATTTTCCCATGTAATATACCTCCCTCCCCTCACTGTTCCTTTTTGATTTTTTTTTAACGTTAAGGGGGTTGTTTTTCCCCTAAAATGGCGAAAGTTTTTGTAAAAATTCGCAGTTTTCACTTTGAATAACCACCACAAATTTTCAAATAAAAAAGAAAATAAATAGAAAACCATGAAAGAAGGTTTTAATGATATTGATGAAATTTTAATATTTTGATTTCGATAATTTAGCCTCGAGTTTATGAGCAGTAATCACCGAAATCGTCATTTTCAAAGACGCCTGGGAAAGGCTCCGTTCCCGGTTTGTTTATTGATATTTATTCACAAAAAATTTAGAGAATGTTGTTGAAACAAACAAAAATTCATAAATAAGTATTTTTTACATAATACGTAAATAAAAGCTTGATTTAAAAATGTTTTGTTGGTATTAATTTATTTTATCTTGAGACGGTATCTATTTTTATACTACTAAAGTTACTCTTAATAACGAATATTTTGAAATTTTTGTATTTTTTAAGTTACAATTTGGTAAATTTTTCGTTTTTTGAAGCATTGCGAAATAGCCTGTTAAATGTTTTGGAAATTTGATTTTTTTAGTTCAGACACTGTATGTTTACAGTGTCTGAACTAAAAAAACATTTCTAAAACACTTAACAGGCTATTTCGTAATGCTTCAACATTCTTTAAAAACTGCCAAAAAAACTTATTGTGCTCATTTTAATCGTTTTAAAATTAAAAAACAAAAAGTGTTGGAAAGAACTATCTCGTTTATTTTTCGATATGTCCTCACAAAAATATTTACATTGGGGAATCTCACGATGTACGAAATAAAAAATATCGTTCCGTGGTGCCACTCCAAGAAGCAAAACTATGGAAAATTGAAAGAAATATTTTTCTCAGCGGCCCGTTTTGCTCGTAATTTTGATTTAGAAGTGACGTGAATGGCACTTTTCAGCTGGTTCGAAATCGTCGCGCATGTATTGACAGGCCGGAGAATAAATTTGCGTAATGGCTCTTTGTTGCGTTAAGCAATGTTTGAAAAGGGCACTGTTTTGCTATTTATCCATAGATTAAGATATTTTGCGCGGAAGGTTATTGCCCCTTAAATGACACTTAAACTGGACAATGAAGTAACGACCAAGTTTGCTTACGGGAAAATACAGGATGTCCCGAAAATACCCTGAAATATTTGGGAGACCAATTAGGCATCAAACAGTATGACAAAAAGTTGTTATTTACAAGAATTAAAGACTTTTTAAAATATACAGGTCCGCTGTTCTATTGACTATAGGTACCACAGCTTAACTATTTTGATATACAAAAAATGCGAAAGATATAGAAGTGGGGTTAGCCATATACTGCAAGTGCTATAACTGACGCCAAGTACAGCAATCTGACGATAAGTGGTGTCACAAAGAAACCTGTAACCTGTATTTCCAAATATATCCCTATAGAGAACCTGTGTAAGAACTAGTAGCGCCTATCTCGTTAGTTTTTGTAAGTTCGTATGTGGGGTCAAGCTGTTTATAAACATGCATTTATAAATAAATAAATAAATAAATTTATTAGCACACGTTACATATCAAGATACATTTATGATTGTCAAAGGATACTAAGTACATTGAATACAAAAATACTATCTAGTCTTTTTAATAACAAATAAAACACACAGCAAAGACAAGAATATGTAAACATATAAATTAAAAATCCAAAAAATTATAAGTCAAAAACTCTTGATAATTATAGAAAGCTTGATTAATTAAAAAAAAAATTATCTTAGGCTTAAATTTTTTTAAGTCTAAGTCCTTGACATAATCTGGCTGTACGTTAAAAAGTTTAATGGCGGTAAAAGTAACAGGTTGCTGTGTTCTGGAGAGTCGATGAAATGGTATTACCAAATGATGTTTGTTTCTGGTATTATAATTGTGAAAATCTGAATTCAAAGCAAAATTATTCTCTTTAACAAACAATAAACAATTAAATATAAACAGCGATGGTAAAGTCATGATTTTAAGTGTCTTAAAACAGGGTCTACAGTGAAATATCACTCCCCACCGAATCTCCCCATAGCACTGTCGCATATGATATAATACTATGAAAATTGCTATAGTAAAAAGTTAATGCAGTCTCAAGAGTTGTCAAAGCAACAAGTTTTCTGATCATAAAAACCACGGTATTGAGCCTTTTAGCCAGATATTCTGTATGGTGAGACCAATTCAACCTACTATCCAAAAATACTCCCAGTAGTTTTACACTTGATTTATTATTATTTCTGTTAAAAATATGATTTTGTGTTTTTGAACCGTTAAGCTTTAAACCATTTGCTCTTAACCAATCGTCGGCACTTTTTATGGCACTTTCACTTAGTTCTAAAACGGCCTCAGCATTTGAATCAAAATTAACAAAAGATGTATCGTCTGCATATAGAGAAATTATGTCTGCAGGAATATTTCCGGGCAAGTCATTAATAAATACAAGAAAAAAATAGGCCCAAATATTGATCCTTGAGGAATTCCTATATTTATCGGCAGCTGCTGTGAGGATTTCCCATCGGATAAACTAACCGCCTGAAACCTGTTCGTTAAATAGGACCTAAACAAATCCAAAGCCGATCCCCTTATCCCGTAAAACTCAAGCTTCTTCAATAAATATGAATGATTGACATAGTCAAAAGACTTGGTAAGGTCCAATAGCGTTGCACAAGGACATAAATTATTATCCATAGCATAGATAACCATTTCAATAATTTTTATTATCGCCATCGTGGTGCGTCTATTTTTTCGATATGCAAACTGCGAATCTGTAAATAGCATATTTTTTTTTTAAAAAACTGACATTTCTATTCTTGATTAACTGCTCAAAAACTTTAGATAAAATTGGTAAAAGAGATAGCGGTCGAAAATTATTTATGCCATTTTTATTTTTGTCCTTAGGTATTGGTACAACTTTGGCTTTTTTTAACATATCTGGAAACACTCCCTGCTTTATGCATTCATTTAAAATTAAACTAAGCATAGGACTTAATATATCACCAACACCCTGTACAACTTTCACGTTGATACCATAAATATCTTTGCTATGCGATTTCTTTAAGTTTTTAATAATATGTTCAATCTCACCTGTATTAGTTTCGGACATAAAAAAAGATTTTATTGGAGATTTCCTTGTTTTCTTTAAATAATATTCAAATGTATTTTTTGTTCTTGATGCCGAGAGATTTGTTGTATTAGCAATATTTACAAAAAAGTTATTTAGAGTGTCAGGCGATATGTTTATTTCTTTTTTTACTGACAAGGATAAGTCGAATTAAGATCTTATGAGTTGCCAAGTTGCCTTACTTTTATTATTCGCAGTTTCAACAAATTTCTTATTTGCTACTCGTTTAGCTTTTTTGATGTCAACGGTATATTGTTTTTTTAAAATCTTATATAATTCATTTATTTCATTTGATGGTTTATATTTTTTAATTATGGAGACACCTTGAATTTTATTTCTCATAGACTTTAAATTATTATTAAACCATTTTAAAGTTCCATTTTCTTTACACTTTACAATTTTTTTGACTTTTTTTAATTGGGTGCTTCAAACCTTTGGACTTAAATTTACGTCTGTTATAATGCCAAAATTATCCGAGAGAGACAAATCCAAAACTTGTGATTTAATTAAATTATAATGAATATTTATATTAATATTTAATGCTAATTTACAAATCATGTAATTTTTTATTATTTTTTTTTGTAATCATTACAAATTTAATACATAAATATATTACAATAACTTATTGAAACACTAAATAATAATAAGAAAGTTATAACTAAGTAATTATGAGTGGAAGAGACGTTAAAAATTAGCCAAGATCTGGTAACACCGCTTGTTGTGTTGTGTTGTGTCATAATATGGCAAAACTGAGTCAAATATAATAATTTTATTCGTTTCCATTAAAACCTCATTTAATAGAACGTCGAAAAAGTGGATAAAAGCAGTAAGTCGTATTAAGTAAGTGTATATGCGTTGATAGTAAATATACAGTGTGTACATAATGTATGAAACAAATTCATTATTTGCTTTAGCAAAAAAAACTGATAATTTCGTCGAACACGTAAACAATAATTTTAAATTGCGCATTTTTTGACATAGAATTTAAATATACAGGGTGACTTATGTAGTAGATACGACATTTTTGATGATTTTTAAAACAGAAACCGCCATATTTTAGTGCAGATTTATAATCTCCAAGAAAAGCCGATTTTAAAAACAAAAAATACTTATGGTTTTGGGTGGCAATTTTAAAATTATAGGATAAGATGTAAATAGCAGTTAGTGGCTGCTAGTTACAATCCGTACATTATTTATTTAAAATATTAATTTAATTTTTAGTTTTTAGTACAAAATCTATGTTAAAACATTGAGAAAAAGTAGAAATAATGTTCCAGGAGGAAATGTGGCTTGACCATAAGTTAAAATTAGGTGACACAAAAAGAAAACAGTTTATTTTGTTGAGTTAAAATTCAAAAAAGTTATTAATTTCGCCGAAAGTATTTTTACGGCTCGATCCCTCGTGCAATTAAAGTCTACGAATTTAATATTTAAAAAATTACAATACTGTACATATATAAGGACTCTTCACCTTTAATTAAAACTGTAGAAAGATTGGCTGCTGATTTGAAACGTGGTCCTGCAAATTTTGAACACGATCCACGTAAAGGAAGTTTAAAAAGAGCACCAATACAAGATATGTTAGTAAAAATACAGAATATGGTTTCGGAACATCTTCGATTACCCAAGAGAGATTCAGTGGAAGTCCGGGGGATTTTTATTAGGCAATGTAAGCAGTTTTGGCTAAAGTTTTGGGTTTTGGAAAGCTGTGTGCACAATGGGTGTCGCATTTGCTAACAATGAAACCGAAACACATTCGAAGGAGACTTTCTAGCATCATTTGAAACGTTACAGAAAACAAAAAAAAAAAAAGAATTTTGTAAGTCCTTTTATTACTATGGATAAGACTTGGGTCTACCAAGAGGCTAAGAACTGGTGTAATAAAATAATACATTTAAATTACTATTATTACCTTTTGTATTAACTGAAAGTAAAAAATTTGAAAGAAAGGATCTGGTTTACAAAAAAAGTAGTTTTCCTAACAAGTGCGGAAAGTGATACTTTCCCGCACGCACTTGCCGTTTTCCGAACGATGCGTAGCGGAGTTCGGGCAAGCACAGGAGTGTGGAAAAGACACTTTCCGCAAGAGTTGGGAACATTCTTTTTTCTACGACCTCATTAAAAAAGATCCCCCAAGTTTTAAACATTTATTATTTTAGTAATATAATTTATTTTTTTCTTTTGATTTCCTTGGTAATAGATTCATATTCACCTCATTGACCGCTTTTACAATACCTTTAAGAATAATCCATCCATAATCCATTATTTAACTTGTTAAGAACCTTTAAGTCTTAGAATTATTTTGACAAACTTTGACCGTTTGGAACATTACTTTTGTCGCCATGAAAATAATACAGAACAAAACCTGGTTTTTGTTATTTGACTAACGGTCAAGTGATGATCGTGTTGTTAGATTTAGCAATGGACTTAGCAATTGTTAAAAGTTAACAACGGTTTAGAATGTTTAACAAAACGTCATTGTCAGTGTTATTCAATGATTTTAGGAGGCAACCTGTCAAAATCTGACTAGTGCGGGAAAGTGACACTTTCCGAACTAAAATACGTGCACGAAGGTAGACAAATATGCACGGTCGTAAAAAGATAATTTTCCATCAAGAAAACGCACCATCTCACCTCACACAGCTTGAGAAGCCATAACGAAAATCAGTGAATTAAAGTACAAAACGTTGCAACAACCACCCTCTTCGCCTGATTTAGGTCCTTTTGACTTCTGGCTATTCTCACATCTCAAAAAAATCATGCGTATAAAACGATTTTCATCGAACGACTAGGTCAAAGTAGCCCGTCTTCCCGATTATTACTTTAAGGGTGTAATCCTTAAATTTGAAGATTACTGGCATAAGTGTTCTGTAGTTTAGGGAAATTATGTTAAATAAAATTATATTTCAAACCCTAAAATCGAGTTCTGCTTATCAAACAACCTGGTAAAATAATACTGTTTACTTGGTAAAAATTTAGTTTTTAAAACATGGAACCTAAATGAAAAAAAAATATTGTTATTATAAAAATAAAACATTATGAAAAATGGGTTTAATCTTTAAATCACTTAACATACATTGTGAGTCTTTAAGAACATATTTTTTTTTTATTATTTAAGCCGCGCTGGAAAAATAAACAAAAAATAAGCAGTAGATGTATCATGTCCAAAGGATAAATTTCTTATTATTTAAACAAGGTCAATTTTTTGTATTTATTCTTTGCTTAAGGCATGTGTTAAAGAGGTAATTTGTGGGTATACAAATGAGGTAGATAGGATGAACCTATTTATAAATCCTGTAGACTTTTAATAGCAGTCGATAAGTTATACGATGATAATATATTTTTACATGTCTTACAAATGATCTGGTTTAATTATTTAATTCTGAGTTTAAAATTCCCAGTTATACCACTTTTACTTACTTTACCTTTTTGGAATAGATTAAAAAAAAATGTGATGATTCAACCCAACGCATACGCCTTAATCAACGGACTTAAGAGTGCATTTACGCTACACCTTAGGGGTCGGACGAAAGGACGCGGAGACGGTGGGCGGAGACTAACAAACTCTCACTACCACAATTTTCGTATAGCCGCATTAAAAATATTATATTTTATTTAGGTTCTTCCAAATTCGGTGTATCGATGCGATGTTGTTTTCGATTGCAAACCTACAGGAGATAACGTTTTTCGGTAACTATTTTTCACTTAAATGACATAAATTATACACCATTTTAAAGGTAAGGAAATAATCTATGCCTCTGCTGTAACGGATTTTTGAAATATGAGTCGAGTTCAGAAAAAATAGTATCCAAACATAACCGATTTTAGGGTGACTTTCACTCGAGGAAATATTAAAAACTAAATTCAAATTTAAAAATCTATTACAGCAGAAGCCTAGATTTAAGTGTTGGCTTTCATATAGTTTTTGAAAATTATCGATAACTTATATAGTTTTTGAGAAAAACATTATGCCCCGAACCCCAATATGGATCCAATTTTCGCGGCGCGAATGGACTCTTAAAGCCTAATTTTAGTGCTATTATACGAAAATATGTAAAAAAAATATTTTTTACATTAAATAGTTGTTACATTATAGTAATTGTTTTTCATTTATAATTTGTTCTTTCTTGGAGTCGTAAAATGAATATGTTCAAACTGCAAGGGTTCCGTCAAAAAAAGTATGCTTAATTAGGGTTCCATGGCCAAATAAAATTGGGAATCCCTAGTCTAGATGGTTAAGGCTTGTGACTGTAATTCACCAGAATATTGAATCCATTTTTTTAAAATTATATTATGTAAATTCCGATATACAAGTACACTCACTTACATACAATTCGGGACAACCAAAATTTAGATCAAATTTAATGTATGATAACTTTTTCTTCCATAGTCCAATTTTAATCTTATTTTTTCAAAATGTACATAATTGTTTTGTTTTAAATTAATTTTATTTTACTTTAAAAATACAGTTTACATGTTAAAATATAGAAAATACAAAATAAAAATGTATATACAGGGTGTTCCAAAGTAATGGGACACAGAGCAACAGCCGATTCCTTAGGTCGAAATAATGCAATTAACGTAAACTTGCCTTATGGCAAAGTTGATAATAACTAAGATACAGGGTGTCAAACTTTTAATTTTGTTTTCGTTTTTTGGTAATAATTTCTTAACTAAATGACGTAGCGGTACAAAATTTGGGATTTGAGGGTTCTTTGAGGCGAGAAATTCAAATTCGTCCATACTTTTGATATTGCTAGTAGAGGGCGCTAGTCTACCCCACTTGTTTTAGATGGCATAACTTTTTTTAAGCTTGGTATAATGACATGTTTATTAAAAAAGAAGTTGCTATAATTCCCGCTGCGTCAAAATGTATATTTCATATAGGTCTCTAAGAGCAACTGTTTTCGAGATACACGCACTTAAAAGGACCCCGCAATTTTCATATGAAAAATGGGCTTTGGCCAATTGTTTTCAAACTTTGCAAAGTAATAGTTTTTAACACGCTGATCAAAAGTCTTCACGGGCACAAAACCCAAAAACCTCTAACCCCCAAATCAGCTTTAAAGGTCACTGGGGATTTGGAGACTTTTGAGGCTGATTTTGGGGGGGTTTTAAGAGGTTTTCGGGTTTTGTGCCTATGGAGACTTTTGAACAGCGTGTTAAAAACTATTACTTTGCAAAGTTTGAAAACATTGAATAAAATCTAATAAACGTCCAAAATATTTTCACATGCAACGGGAATTATGGTAACTCTTTTTTATTAAACAGATCAATATACTAAGCTTAAAAAAGTTATGCCATCTAAAACAAGTGGGGTAGGCCGTAGCTGGCGCCCTCTACTAGCAATATTAAAAGTATGGACGAATTTGAACTTCTCGCTTCAAAGAACTCACAAACCCCCAATTTTGTACCGCTATGTCTTTTAGTGAAGAAATTATTAAGAAAAAACACAAACAAAATTAAAAGTTTGACACCCTGTATGTTAGGTATTATCAACTTTAGGATAAGGCAAGTTTACGTTAATTGCATTATTTCGACTTAAGGAACCTGCTGTTGCTCTGTGTCCCATTACTTCTGGGACAGCCTGTATTTTCCCTTAAGCTCGTAACACTCTGTAGTCATTTTGCAATGTAAACTAAACTAGATGTGTTTTTCTGCAGAGTTTGATTCATTTTTAACATTTTGCTGTTTTATTCTTTTCGGTATCGTTATCGGTTTAAGAAATATACATTTTTGAAATAAACATTAAATTTTTTGCAACAATCATTGAAATCACTGTTGATTTTCTTGAAATGTTTGGGTTTCCTATTATGTATTTTGCATTTGTCAAACAATTTTATCAGACATTTCGAGCATGTAAAACGTTTCGTGAGCAAATTCTGAATTTATTTTTTTTATTTTACTATGCCTTTGTCATCCAAAGATTCAACTAGAGCCGTTGCTCTTCATGATGTTGGTTATTTTTATAGAGAAGTGATGGGTATGTTAGGTTTTTTAAAATCTAGCGTGAAAAGAGCCGTTGTAAGTTTTCGTAAGATTGGAGATTATGGCAAACGACCTGTATCTGGAAGAAATCGTGCTACTTCCGCCCTTGATGATCGCTTCATTAGACTCTCAGTTTTAAGAGATCGGCATACCAATGCAGTAGTGATAAGAATGAACTCCATAGAGTTCGTCAAGTTGCTGTCAATGAAATAACAGTAAGAAGAAGAAGACTTAATAAAGTTAATTTATGGGCTAGAGGCCGGCAACTGACTTAGAGCTCCTCAGACACAATCGAGTTAGTAGATTTCCTTTTTCACAAGAACATTTTAACTGGAACCTTCAAGAGTGAAGGCAAGTTCTATTTTCAGAGGAGTCCAAATTTTGCCTAATACCAGACAAGCATATCTAGTGTAGTTAACATTGCAAAATTACTTTACAGAGTGTTACAAACTTAAGAGGGAAAATATACTTGTTTATTTTCAAGTAAATTTCAACATGTAAACTGTATTTTTAAAAATTAAATAAAATTAATTAAAAACAAAGAAAGTTTCTACATTAAAAAAACTGAAATCGGACTATGGAAGAAAAAGTTTTTATACATTAAATTTAATCTAAATTTTGGTTGTCCCGAATTTTAGGTCGGTGAGTGTATTTCGGCTAAAGGTTCTGGTTAGTTTTTGTAAACGAAGTTCACATATTCAATTATTTTATGGCATATTTTATGAAATTGTTGTTTTTTGTAAGTAATTTAAAGTAATTAAAGGCCATTTTTTTATAACCGATTAGTACGCCATGAAAAAACGTTATTTTATACTGTCTGGCCGTATACCAAATAACATTAATCGCTATTTAAGAAATATTTTATATATGTTAATAATATTTATGCCGATTTTTTTAAGGTATATTTACATTTATGCCATAAGTGGGGATGTTAAACTCCAAAAATTCCCCAGTGTATACGCCACTGACTAAACCAAATTTCGGCAAAAAAAACGATAATGATTACCTCGTACCAACAAAATCATTACTCAGGAATTTATTTCTGGAAACAACAGTAAAATATCGAATTTATTTTTGCGAACCCGGTAATATTCTTAACTTTTAAGTTAAAGGCTTTCACACCACACTTAGCGTAATAACTTAATCTTTTTCCGCGTAAACGACAACAATTTAGACCAAAACCAAATACCGTTGCTTGTTTCTCAATTACCTTCCATCCTAAAATCAAGCAATTTTCGTGTAAACCTTTATGCGCAAAAAAGAAGAATCTTAATGATAAAACCCATTATTTAAGTGTCTTCATCGGGGCAAAAATGCAATAAACCGGGCGACTGGCGCCATATCCCAATAGAAAAAGAAGAAAAAATCCGTAAAAAGTCGAAGATCTGCAAAGAAGAGAAAAATGAGTCAAGAAAAGAGTTGCGTGAGTGCACTCACGCCACGGGACGTTCCTCCGTTTCGTTTTCTTCTTTCTTCTTCAGATGAAATACTCGCTCGGACATTAGCATTAACCGGTTGCGAAGTTTCGTATAGTGTACCCGATGGAATAGCTAAAGCGCCAGTTTAAAATGGTCAATATTAATTGTGTATATTCTAATTAAATATTTTTCTGTTTTTACAGTAGTAAAAAGATTTAGAGAGGGAAATATAAAATAATTTCTATTCTACTAAATGTTAATAAAAATAATGTGTTCTTAAAGCAACAAAGAAACATAAATTTTGATCCTTACATATATACATATGCACTGCAAGTCCCTAACTTAGAACAATTTTAATAACTCAAAAACAATTTATTTTTTAGAAAAATGTCCGGACCCGTCGATTCGTATTTTAAGTCATGCTTTTTTCTATGAAAGGAATATTTCTACAGTACGTCTCAAATTTAAGATATGACGATATCGAAGAGTTTTTTAAATTGGAAGTTATTTTAAAGGTGATTTTAAAGGGCAGTTATAACTTTCAGTTTCAAAGTTTTCTTCTGTATTTTTATTCACATGTGTATGTTTCTTCAATACATGCTAGAAATTTGGTGTAATAGGTTTTCGACTTAAGCGAATCGATTCCACATAATATTTAAATTTTGGGATGCACACCCTGTATATTCAAAAGCCTCACTCGGTAACGTAAATTGTCATTGCGAACAACAAAGGTCCTATGAATTATTTTGATACCGGTCTCCTAAACGTCAAATTTGACAGGTGTCATCTTGTTACAATCGAAAATATAATAGAAACGTTGGTTGGAAAATGGTATATACTAACGGAGTTTTTAAATGCATAAATTTTTTAAAAATGTATAGTAGGAAAATCCAAAGCTCAAATATAACCAGATTTAGGAGGTACTCTAGCCTAGAAGCCTGAATTCCGGGCGATTTTTGAGGGTCGATAAAAAATATATTTGGCTATCCATTTTTGTATCATTTATTTATTGATATTTTAATAATTCACAAAAAAATCAACAAAAAAAAACATTTTCCACAAAGTTACACGCTGTTGAAGTAAAGGGGAAATAAAAGAGCGTGTCCATCTTGTCACGATTCCCCCTCTTCTGGTCATTTAAAAAGTAAAAAGATGGTAGATTTTTTATCAGTGGAAATGTCAAAAATTCATGCTAATTTTCAAGAAAATCGGTCAATTAGAGCTTGAGATTTTGTGACAAACATTTCAAAAAAAGAAGTTTCGAGAAAAAAGGTTTAAAGTTTTAACTTTCCATTCTAGCTTCATTGCGCCGAACAACAACTTTAGCTATAACTTTAAAAATAATTCGAATCTCAAAAAATGCTTTTTATAAGATGTCCTTGATTATCTAAACTATCAAAATATTTAAAAAAAATGTTTTTTTAAAACTTTCTAGACTAGAACTCCTCTTAAAAAACTACCTCCTTAATACAAAGTTGGGTGATCCTACAGGTGACTTCTGTTGCCAAACTTTTTAAGGGGACCAGTCAAATATAACTCTTGACAAGTGTCATATTTATCGCTGGTCATATTTCTGATACGCGTTATATTTTTGCTAGTTGACAATTGTTACCACTCACTTCCGGTAAGCATAATTTTCTCAGCAGCTTTCCTATTTTGCCATATTTGCCAAAACAGTTTATTGTCAAAATATGTTATATCAACCATAAAAACAGGCTTGCCATAAACAACAAATGACAGATAACCATCTCAACTTTCTATTAAAAATGTCCCTATATTATTGTGGCGAGCCTACAGTTCGAAGAAGGCAGGCAAAATTTATACATACGGTACAAACGCTTACCCATGCACAAGTATGCGACCACATTTAAAATTACACACTCGA
The DNA here is from genome assembly GCA_019359885.1 of Listronotus oregonensis. Classification (NCBI taxonomy): domain Eukaryota; kingdom Metazoa; phylum Arthropoda; class Insecta; order Coleoptera; family Curculionidae; genus Listronotus; species Listronotus oregonensis. The sequence goes on along the minus strand of JAHBCN010001644.1, from coordinate 92,724 downwards.
TACTACACACCGATAATGTTAACTTAAAAAAAAACATTTAAAAGAAGTTTTTTTCTACAAATTTAAAATAGTAAAAAAGTATATTGTATGACCTGTCAACACGTTTCTTTTTAGAGAAACATTATGACATACTGTTTATTTTTTAAATAAGTAAAACAAAGTAAATTATAGAGGCTGTTATTGATTAACATATAAAAAATAGCAAAATTAAGGACAAAATATAAAAATCATGGTCAGTTAAAAAAAAACCTAAAATGACAAAAAACAAAATTGTATCAAGGTTTAGCGTTTATTGCTAATTTATTTCAATACATACTGGTGAAAGTGAAACATAAATAAATTAAATCTGTCGTTACTAATAAACACAAAATTATTAAAACAGTAGAATTTTGCCTGCGGCTTCGCCCGCGTGTACTACGCGATTTTGGCTGTTTTTTTTTCATTTTCTCGAGGAAAAAATGTATACATTTAATACGTCCGTCAACGACGTCTGCACTCAGGTATCTGACCCTCTTTAGACTCCGTTACGTCACATGACATTACGCTCCCCGCGCTCCGTCTTTCGTCACACACTTTGCGGCGTAGCGCGCGTCTTGCGATTGAACATTATTATTTTATCGTATTTCATTTGTTATCATTTTCTATACTATAAATAACATTTGTGAATGAGTTAGTACTTATTTCTCATACAACTTTACATCCTTTTTTTAAATACCTCAGTGGATGAAGTTCCAAAAAATACTACCATTTTCTATTTTTCTGGGTAATTAAAAACCTAATCAACACATTCATATTTACAACTTCAAAAATGACGATTTTTCGATACAAACTTTTATCTCCATTTTAACCCTCACCCCAAAGGGACGTAATTCAAAAATCTTTATAACACAATTAATCACAAGCCTAATTATTATTAACTCCCATATTAACAACTTTAAAATGTAACTATTTTTTGATACAAACTTTCATCCCCATTTTTAATTCCTAAGGGATGTAATTTAAAAAATTGTAAAACAGATAATTGTTAATCGTAATTAATAACCTACATAACAATTTTCATACTTCCAGAAATGACGAACTTCCACACTTCGTCATTTCTTCCGAGCCAACCATTCTACCTTTTTAGGGGAATGAAGTTTCCTAAACCTCTTTCTTAGCTAAAGTCTCCTATTTTTCTGAGTAAGCAGAAGTCTAACTAGAGATCGAACGCTGTAAGAACAACACCGATACGTCACGGTCTCATATGGCAAACCCGTATAAAACCGTGACGTATCGGTGTTGTTCTAACAGCGTTCGATCTCTACCAACTCCCATATTCACATTTTTATGGGTAATCAGAAGTCTAATTACCAATATTTACAACTTCACAAATAACAATTTTTCTGTACATATAAATTTCATTCCCATTTTACCCTCCCCAACAAATGTAATCTAAAAAATATTAAAACAGATCATTTTTAATCATAATCAAAGCCTAAATACCAATTTTCATACTTCTAAAGGCGCGTTTACACCAAAGTTGACAACTAAAAGTTGACAAAAAATCATTTGTAGAAAACTAAAAGTCGTCAACTAAAAGTTGCTTTTCTTAAATTAGAGCAACAAGTAGAAGATTTTTTGTGGAAAACTAAAAGTCGCTCATCTCACATTTAGAGAAACAAGTGAAAAACTTGTTGCCAAAGAATTAGCGCGAAAGGTTTGGGCAGTAGTTCTCCAGTTTTTCACTAGTTTCCTACAAGTTGCTTGTGCAAATCGTGCAGCAACAAATCTTCCACTTTTAGTTGTCAACTTTTTTTGAACTTTTATATAAGGCGCGTTTACACCAAAGTTGACAACTAAAAGTTGACAAAAGATTGTTGTAGAAAACTAAAAGTTGTCAACTAAAAGTTGGACTTCTCAAATTAGAGCAGCAAGTGAAAGATTTTTGGTGGAAAGCTAAAAGTTGCTCTCCTAAAATTTAGAAAAACAAGTGGAAAACTTGTTGCCAAAGAATTGGCGCGAAAGGTTAAGGTAGTAGTTCTCCACTAGTTTTTTACAAGTTTCCACTTTTAGTTGTCAACTTTCTTTGATCTTTACCGACACTCCGCGGGAAACTAAAATTAAGTGGAAGATTTGTCTCTTGACAAGTGAAAGACAGAAAAAGTTACTGTATTTTGTGGAAAACTTAGTTGAAGACTTTGGTGTAAACGCAGCGACACTCCGGGGGAAATCAATTTTTAGTGGAAGATTTGTCTCTCCACAAGTGGAAGACAGAAAAAGTTGCTGTATTTTGTAGAAAAAGCAACAAATTGCCGAAACTTGTGGAAAACTTAATGGAAGACTTTGGTGTAAACGCGGCTTAAGTCCAGAAATGATACAAACTTTTACCCACCCTTCTTCCCCTTTAGGGAGTGAGTTTCCTAACATTTTCTTCTACCCTATGTTCATCAGGGATAATGTAGGATTCTAATGGTAAAATAATTTTTCAAATCAGTCCAATAGTTTTGAAGCCTATTCAATACAAACAAACAATCAAATCTTTCCTCTTTACAATATTAGTTTAGATAGTATACCTAGATATCGAAAGAAATAAACGCTTTTAAAATCAAGTCGTGAATTATGTTCTTGGTATCCTGTCAAATTCTACGGAGGAAAATACACAAGATGGTTAGTTTTACTTTTTTAAATACGAGGAAAGACATATATGGCTCTGTTCAATCCTCGTTGGGTTACTCTGTATATACTAATTATGCATATATAGTGGAATAACAAAAAAACATAAAATCTATGTTATAAAATCGGCATATGCGAAAGCTCAGAATATGATCGTTACTACTAGTAAGAGGTTCTTTGACCTAGGCTGGCGCTACTGGCTATCAAAATCACCATATTTAAGGGGGGAGAGAAGGAAATTTGCGGTGACCATAAAAAGCCTGGTAATGAGAGCATCGGAGTGAAGGAACGACCTCGTAAAAGCACCTGGCGGCCAACGGTCGGCCTTGAAACAGCCTTCAGCGGGGGGTCGACAAGATCGACGCCGATTTGGCGACCGACTTGATTAGATATTGGAAGAATCGCGGCAACCAAACATTCTTGCGATCTAGTTTTCGATCGAGAAGAACCGAACAAAACAGATTTGTTTAGAATAGTTTAATGACCCAGGTTAACCAAACAATGGCAAGGCCTGAAGATCGAAGACATAAAATTACTGAAATATACGGGGTCCAATTTAAAACCTTATATCGTATTTTAAAATTATGATTGCTGTTCACTAAACACAGTTGTGTAAACTTAAGAGTGCATTTACGCTACACCTTAGGGGTCGGGCGAAAGGACGTGGAGACGGTGGGCGGAGACTAACAAACTCCCACTACCACAATTTTCGGAAAGCCGCATTAAAAATATTATATTTTATTTAGGTTCTTCCAAATTCGGTGTATCGATGCGATGTTGTTTCCGATTGCAAGCCTAAAGGAGATAACGTTTTTCGGTAACTATTTTTCACTTAAATGACATAAATTAAACACCATTTTAAAGGTAAGGAAATAATCTATGCCTCTGCTGTAGCGGATTTTTGAAATATGAGTCGAGTTAAGAGGAAATAGTATCTAAACATAACCGATTTTAGGGTGACTTTCACTAAAGGAAATATTTAAAACTAAATCCAAATTTAAAAAACTATTACAGCAGAAGCCTAGATTTAAGTGTTGGCTTTCATATAGTTTTTTAAAATTATCGATAACTTATACCGTTTTTGAGAAAAACATTATGCCCCGAACCCCAAGTTGGATCCAATTTTCGCGGCGCGAATGGACTCTTAAAAAACATTAATAATATGCCTCTTGCACTTTTTTATTGGCTTAAAATATCCCTTTGTACCTAAATAACACAGAGCTAGTAGCATTTATAATTTAAATATAAGACGTTGACGCCAAAACGATTTTAACGTCATAGTTTCGCAAAAAGTTATGACCAACGGAATTCGCTTTCTTCTTACGTTTCGCTTCTTAGTACGGAGCTCCTAAAAAAACTACCTGTTAAGATAAGCTCGATACGCATGTTTTGTTAAAAATATTCTTAATAAAAAACGAGTGCAATTGGCTTGTCTTCCTCCAACCTCTGCTTCTGCTTATCAACATTTCGGGTATAATATTAAGTTTAAGTATCACTTGGTTATCAACTAGACCCAAAAGACTGGAATTGGAAGTTGATCAACAATACATTGGAACCAGTCCAGAGTTTACTCCCACCTGCGCCGGAGAAGCTTCTTAACACGCTAAATGAGACTGCAAAAAAAGTTGGATTGTTTTGTTCTCTAGCATGTACTAGATGTCACGGCCAGTCGTGCTTCAATTTTGAATCACCAACAGTACAGGATTCAAATGATATCAACGAGGAGACATGTGGAGCATCGCTATTAAGGCAATTTACTTGCACCCAGCAGCAGAGGAAGAAGAAGGAGGAGGAGTGGAACAGAGACCGGATGAACGGGAAGAAGAACAAGATGAAGAAGCAGAAGTATTAGACGATTATTACTCTGACGAATACGAATAATTTCCCCTTGTTTTTTAAAAGTTACACCGCTTTCATCATTTTTAATACTACTTTTTTATTATTATTCAATATTTTTCATTTAAACAAGATCACAATAGACCGTGAAGTAGGCCTACCGGGGAAACCACATTAAAAAAAATGCGCTAAGTTAACTACCTCACAGGTGAGGTGGCGTGAAAACGTGTGCATATTATGAAAAGTACAACTTTTATAACTGTTTGAACCGTTATATCTTAGAAATAATGGCTCTTAAAAAAGTATCGGAAAATTTTTTATAGATAATTTTATGTTCCACAATTTTTGTTTACTAATTGTTTGATAAAACTTACCATTTGGTTAAGAAACGCAAAAAACCGTTTTTGTGACCTTTGACCTTGAATACGTTTTTTCCAGGTACGGGATCAATGGGGACTTCATCATAAAATGGTGTTTCGAACAATTTTACCAATTTTTAGTTCTATGCGAGTTTGTTTACCTTTACATGTCTGAATTGCCGGATTATTGACCGCAATATAAAAGTGAAGTTTAAAAACGGTTTCCTGGAACACCCACGCCATCTTAATTTACTGCAATTTGAGGGCCAGTTTTGTAACATAGAGATGGTACTCCTTATCTTTTACCCTCCATAATCTCGAATAAGAGGGCACGAATAAAATAGCAAGCTGTGCTAATCCGATTATTGATACAGTTTGGATTTTAAATCAATGGATAAGTGTCATTTTTGTTTATTTAAAAAGTAGAAAACTGTAATCTTTTTATTTTTTTTTAACAAAAACACCTGAACAAAAATGTGTTGTATATGTTTACAAAATTAGTAGTCATGGTTACCACAACAAAAAATCTACTCTCTTGGTTCCAAAAGTCCATAATCATGATGAAGTTCCATGTCTTTTTCTTAAGCGATAACGAACAGATTTTAGAGCTTTAACTTGTTTTCTAAATATTTTTTTTGTATTAATTGCGATGGATTTAGATTGTGTAATTCCGCTTTACATTTATTATGTTGTATATCTGACATTAAGGTAGTTCACTCGTAAAATGGCTTTTCTTAAGAATTAAATGAAATTGAAATATGGGGTTGCTAAAAGTGTCTTTTATCTAATAGAAAAAAAAACGATTTTTTTATCGTTTATGAAACGAGATGTTAACAATCAAATTGTGCTTAATAAAAACTAAAAACTGGTAAACTGGGGTAAACCTTTTTTATTTTTCTGCATAGTGACCTTTTAGGCTTATACACTTCGTCCAACGAGGTTCCAGTTTGTTGATCCCACTAAATAATAGGATTTGTCCAAGTCTGCAAAATATCGATCAGTGTCTGCAATCACTTCCTCGTTTGAATAGAATCTTTGTCCCACCAGCCATTTCTTCAAATTGGGGAACAAATAGTAGTCCGAGGGAGCCAGTCTGGAGAATAGGGGGGATGTAAAACGAGTTGGAATCCTATTTCCATTAATTTTGCAACCAAACTGCTGAGGTGTGTGCTGGTGCGTTGTCGTGATGGAAAAGGACTTTCTTGTGGGCCAATCGTGGGCGTTTTTCTTGCAGCTCGGTTTTCAAACGGTCCAATAATGATGAATAATATGCACCTGTAATAGTTTTACCCTTTTCCAGATAGCCGATGAAGATTATCCCCTGCGAATCCCAAAAGACAGTCGCCATAACCTTTCCGGCCGAAGGAACGGTCTTCGCTTTTTTGGTGCAGATTCCCCCTTGGTAACCCATTGCTTAGATTGTTGTTTGGTCTTAGGAGTATAGTAATAAATCCATGTTTCATCCACAGTGACGAAACGACGCATAAAGTCCTCCGGATTCTTCTGGAACAGCTGAAAACCATCCTTGCAACACTTCACACGATTCCGTTTTTGGTCAAGCGTGAGCAATCGTGGCACCCATCTTGCGGATAGCTTCTCATGTCCAAATGTTCATGTAAAATATTATGTACCGTTCAGTCCTGATGCCCACAGCACTAGCAATCTCACATACCTTAACTCTTCTGTCATCCATCACCATATCATGAATTTGATCAATGATTTCTGGAGTCGTGACCTCCACAGGCCGTCCAGAACGTTCAGCGTCACTTGTGCTCATATGGCCAGTCCGAAAATTTTGAAACCATTTGTAAACTATTTAAATCGAAGGTGCAGAGTCACCATAATGTTTATCAATCTTCTCTTTAGTCTCCTGAGGCGTTTTACCTTTCATAAAGTAATGTTTAATCACCACACGAAATTCTTTTTCGTCCATTTTTAAAAATCATTGATTTGATTCACACGAATGCCAAAAACAAAGAAATAGACCAATATGGCTGACACTTGCGTTCATTTAACAGATGCTACTAACTAAACATGACCTCGATACGTGCCGGTGGTGCCATCTCTCGGACTTTGCACGGACTTTTCAAACCATCCTCGTATGTCATATAAGCCATGCATTAATTTCGGAATATCTCAAAACGGTTTATACGATATTTTTTATAAAACTAATGCAACAAGAATCGAAGTATTAGAAAATTTAAATAAAAACACCAAATTTTTTTCTCGTTTTGATAAAAAGGTATTGATTTTTGAAAGTTTTCTAGGTCTGTTTGTTATTAAGACATAATGTACACCATTTTATTTTTTTCTATACGTAATCGCTCTTATGAAAGGTTTATTTTAGGACTAGGTGGGTCCAAAAAGTGTAAAATAGTGTAAAATATTATTGAATAACGAACAGACCTCGTGTACACTTGTACAGTCTCTTACAAAAATAATATTTTTAAGCATTCAGAACCTCCAACATTTGGTAAAGCGTATTCGATCTTATTTGGAACAGCGCTAAATGTGGGTTTTGAGGTATACTTTTTAAAATTTACCGTTGTATCTCTAACAAATTACGAAATAAGATCAGAAAGGCAAAAATTAACTTTTTTTTAAATAAATTTATACTTTTTTTGACCTAAATGAAAAATGTTAGAATTTTTTTCTAAACATAGTAATTGGAAATGGGGCATGAGAAGTTAAAAAATATATTCAAGAAAATAGACAGTTTCTGCTTAATAATTTTAAGTTACTTAACAATAAATGCCTTGTTATACATTCGCAGTCAGCGAATGTTTATATGTTGTCGGTAGGTTGGTGTTGCTTTTTGCTTTTGGTTGGAAAAAAATTATAGTAAAAAACGGTAATAGATAAAAATTTGAAAATTGGGAAACTTAATGGAGCACATGTCAAAATAATTTGAAAACAATTGAAGATAGATAAATACGGAATTTGGCAAAATCTTTGTGGAGGCTTTGCTAGGGGAGTGCATCAGAGACCGTTACCGTCATTTTTGGTAAGATTTAAATATTAACATCCATTTTTTTACTTCTTTTTTGGTCAACAACAAAAAAACAGTTCTGCTTTGGTGATCCCAAAGCAGAAGAGTTCATTGTCACGGCGAATTATTTGGTAGCAGTTCTTCTAATCAATTATGATGTTATCTTTCTTAAATTGAAATAATGGTCCGACAAAAAGCCGACCGCAATGTTTGGTATGCCCGCGTGCAAAGTAATTTGGCGAAGAAATTATTGTCTTTTTTTTTCTTCACGAAGCATTCACAACGGAATTCTATTTCTCGATGGAGTTTAGGAGATGATTTTTTAATGGATTTCAAGGTATTGTATTGTAATTGCCGGCCTTGGCATAAAAAAATTTGCTCCGGTCAAAGTGATTAAGCCTAATGCTGTAAAGAGCGATTACTTATTGAATCGATTGTCTGTTAAATTCCCTGCACAGTACGTATACTGGTATAAGAATCGTTTCATCATATAAAAAAAACATTCATACATATCCTAAAAATATCCACAATGCAATAAATACCTAATTTTTTTTTGTTAATTAATTATTGTCTAATTTTTTATTAAATTTCGGGACGGGGTTTTACGAATTTAGATCTAACAAACCGTTGGTGTCCTAAGGAAATCGTTAGAGGTTTTTTCGTCTAACCGCCAACAAAGTTGATGAAATTTGGCATACTACAAGGTTCCCCATAATAGACTACCTATTTTGATATTAAAATAAATTCTATAAATAGATAAGTCAGTACGTTTTTTTTTATAATATTATCTTCTATGACCTTTGAGATTTGAATCAAGATATTATTAATCGAGTAGGCACCTGTCAGAAAACTACGAAAAATTAATTTTTATAAAAGGACATTTTTCTAATAAAGCATCATTAAGTTTAAACACATAATTTAATGTTAGGTTTTAATTCTTATGGATTGTTCAGTTTGCATGAAAACATACTCGTAAAGAGTAACTTAATAGAAGAAGATGAAGCGACAGTACCGGGTGTCCAAATAAGAAAGAACGCCGGCTGTATCTTAGAAAATGTTTATCGCACAGCGTTGGGGAAAAAATATTTTCGGTAAAAGTGGTCCAGAGAAATAGCTGGAAATTATTTTCAAGTTTCTGAAATGGTCGCTAGGGGGCGTAACTGCAATCTTAGATCTAAAAATGTGATCTCTCTGTGAATTTTGCTATATTAACCTAACAAAAAAATACCTGAAAGCATAATTTGAACTATTTTTGTTTGACAATTTTTGCTGTATCTCTAAAAATAAAGTCGTGGGGGGTATTTAAAGGTTTCCGTAAAAAACACCCTATATCTTCGAAACGACTAAGCCGATTTTAACAAGCTTAGGCTAGTTGACAAGTGCTTTTCTTGGGCTATAAATGTTATAATATTTGAAGTATTGTTGTTTCACATGTCGCCGCTAGAGGGCTTTTTTCGATATTCCGACAGAAATGGTCAATTTTCTCAAAAAAATTGAATGCATTAGTATAATTTTTTTTCCTGAAAAAGTAGCTAAATAATGCCTAAACAAGCTTGTGAAAACCGTATCTCGATATCTTGTTTCTTACCTAAAATTTAGACCAATAGAAAATTTTATACGTCAATATCTCAAAAACTATAAGACCTACAAGAAATTTTATGGGACATTAATTATGTATTTTTACGGAACCTTTAATTTAGGCTATATAATCTTTTCGTCTAAATGCAATACTTTACGAGTTATAAAAAAAAAATCGAAATTTTATGGGACATTAAGTATTACCTTAATACAAAATCTTTTCGAAATAAATCGATGTATTTAGATCGTATCAACATGATCAAAAGTGGCCAATTGATAAAAGACTGAAAAATAACCTAAATTAAAGTGTTACGTAAAAACATAATTTATGTCTATAAAATTTTTATACTTTTATAGTTTTGAGATATTGACGTATAAGATTTCTTTGGCTAAATTTTAGGTAAGGAAAAGATATTGAGATATGGTTTTCGCTTGTTTAAATGCTAGTTTTTTATTAAAAAAATCATACCAATGCATTTAATTTTTTCAGAAAATTAACCATTTCTGTAGAATTTCGAAAAAGCCTCTAGCGGCAACATGTGAAACTAACAAAACTTCAAATAATATAATATTTATAGCCCAAAAATAGCTCTTTTTAACTACCCAAGTTTGTTAAAATCGGCTTTGCCATTTCGAAGATGCAGGTTTTTCGAAACTTAAAATACCCCCACCACTTTAAAGATACAGCAAAAATTGTAAACAAAAAAGCAAAATATGTTCGACTTTAACAATCAGGTATTTTTTTTGTTATTTTAATATAGCAAAATTCACAGAAACATCACTTTTTTAGATTTAAGAATGCAGTCACGCCCCCTAGCGGCCATTTCAGAAACTTGAAAATAATTTCCAGCATTTACTACTAAAATATTTTCCCCAACGCTGTGCGATAAATATTTTCTAAGATACAGCCGACGTCCTTTCTTATTTGGACACCCGGTATGTACCGCTAAAAACTCTAAAGAGTTCTGCAGTGTCTAATGGCCGACTAATTTTATTATTTGGGGATTTAAATTAGCTTTTAAGGTCCTCGGACTTAGCTGAACCAGACTTTTTCTGTGGGGCTATTTAAAGTCAAATGTTTTTGCAACTCGTCCAGAAAATATCCAAGATCAAGTCCGAATTCCTGAAGAGGTCCGGTGAATAGATCAGGTTTTCCTTCCTCGTGTCATGAAACATTTTTTGTCAAATTTTGAAAAGTGCATTGAAGTTAATGGCACTTACTTAAAAGACGTAATTTTTAAAAGTTTGGATAAGTTGTATGTTATAGTAAATCCCAAAGAGTGAATTATAATTAAGTGTAATAAAATGTTAGTTTTATTAAGTTTTAACAATTTTACTAAGTAATTAAAATGGGTAGTCTATAATGGGGAACCCTGTATTAGATTTTAAGGCGAAAAATCAACAAATCCTTGCTAAGAAGTGTTGAAAAGAGGGTGAAACTACCCCCCGAACCGTTGAACTCATTTTTATTCATGAAGGGATAGTTTTTTCTTAAAAATAACGCTGTCATTTGAGAGAACGGAAAATTTTACGCTAGAAATGACCATTCACACATCTAAGATATTTTTGTTTAAGTTTGAGAAATTTTCACCCCTAAAGACTCGCGAAATTAATTATTTAAAAATTTTCCGTACTGAAATTAAGTTTTTGTTATAACGTGAAAAAAATCTCAAGGGGAGTAATATACCAAACGAAAGAAGAAGTTTAAACCTTCATTTCTTGCACAGTTGTACTAGCAAATTCGTTCACATAAATAAATAATGTTATTGCAACAGTAAGACATGGTCAATTAACCTTCATTAACCTTTGTTTTAATCTTATATGCTTGTAGCTTGAAAATTATAGCAACTTGAGGGTCAGAAATATTTTTCGAGTCATGTGTTTATTATTCCTACCATTTGGCTGAACAAGATTTACTTCTTCTTTGTGTTATAAGCTTTGCAACTTGTGAACTTTTTTGAGCGTCTTATCCTGTTAATTAACAAATCAGATTTCGATCATTGTTCGCATTATAAGCAACATGTTAAGAGTATCACTTTAAAGGAAAGGGTTAGATTTTACGAAAATATGTCTACATTCTTCAATATACTTAAGAATATCAAATAATTCGATATAGAACAAGAATTTATAAGAAATAGTATCATTTCGAATGATAACACGAGATATTGGCAGAGTGGTCTTGAAAATTTCCCATTATACTTTTCTGAAAGAGCAAGGCTCCAGCTTTAAAATGCATGTACTTAAATTTAACGGGGATGCTCCTGGAACGGCTATTCACTGGAGTAAAATAAGAAAGATTATTAACACAAGACTTAAAAGATTTGGATGTTTAAGGGTTAAGAAAAAACCTTTTGCAGCCAGCCGAAACAGTGTAGTTACGCTAGGGGATGGTGGAGCGGAACAGTGGAAAATGCGTGGCTTCTCTGGGGGATTACAAAACTTTTAAACAGACAGCTTTAATTTCCGGTGCTCATAATGAAGTCCTCAATTCACTGACAAATCTAGGTTGTCCCTGAAGAGCGACTGGTCCCTAAAGCACGTCGGTGTGCTAGAGGATAAGGCAGCTTTCTTGTCGGAGTGGCACCATTATCAAGTCGAACGGTTTTTATTTGGATGAAATCAAAAATTCCAAAGTTTGCAGTTAATCCCATTTCCCAGATGTGGGAACAATATTTTAAACAAATTTTGATCTCACCAAATAACACAGTATGGCTATTTCATATAATTTTTTAATACCAGAAAAGCCGAACATATAGTCCCGTTCAGGATTCGTTGGATGACCCTGTATTTTACCGTAAGTTGACTAGATAAAAAGCAACTCCGTACAAAATTCAAACACATTACCATAATCTATGGCAAAAAAAAACAAAGTATGTGGAACGTCAACTAGCGGTATAATATAATTTAGAAATTTTCACCAAGTCATCAAGTTCAAGCGTTAAAAGGGTAATAAATGTTGGTAATAATGTTTAATTGGCCACAGTTCCCGGAACTGTATTGTGTAAATTGCAAACTTTAATTATTCCTCGGTTTAAATATTTTTCTTGAGGCTTGTTAAGCTAAACATTTTGGCACATCGCAAAATATACTGCTACACAAAGAGGTCGAACCACTCGAAAACCCAAACAAGTCGGGATACTAAAGGGCTTTTATATCAATTTATTCTCGTTTTGTACAACCGCATTTCGTAAACCTTGAAAATTTTCCCCAAATATTTTAATTTCGTACACAAAATTATTTATTCATTTTTCGATATCTCGTTTCGTACATCAAAAAATGAGGTTGGTTCCTGTCTCTGATGGTTCATAAAATATGGTAGAATAAATTAAAACTAAATTTATAACTAAATATTAAGATATTTATTGCTTACACAATAAGATGCAAAAATATAAAATAGTTATTTGGATAATAGTGATATTAAAATAATCTAATAAAATATATTTTGTAACTATCCACCTAAACGGAAAAGTTTACTGTTCCGACTTTTAGTGAGTTATCACGTTTGAAATATAATTGTGAAAAATAAAAAGGCGTTTTAACTAACCCAAACTAACCATGACCAACCAGAACTAAGGGCTTTTGGATCTGTCTAAATTATCCCTACTTAGAAGTTACTAACAAAATTTTAATAATTTTCAATATGGTATTTATTTGGGTCGTCACAATGGTCGGTGTTCGAAACGAGAAGCATAAAATTGATTAAATAATTGAGTGTACAAAACGAGAATATTTCAAATTTAGGGTAAATTTTAGAAGCCTTAAACAAAGCCAGGATTTTAAAATGAAAACCATAGAAAACACTTTTATTATTAAAAGCGGCAAAAGGAAAGGGTTTTAAAATCAAACTCCAAATTTCTCCACGTGGGCAAATGTTGTTTTTCCTTTTTTTCTTATTTCAAAAGACTTTTGTTATTCGTTCCTACTTATTGAAGCTTAAAAGATTTGGTTTACTATAGGGGAAAATTCACATAACATGCCCAGTAAGAGCCAGTAACGTTTTTTTAGAGAAAACTTATTCAAAGTTATTTAAAATTTACCTGCTGAACAATAAAATTACCTCTTACTACCCTTAATTTTTCAAGAGGGGATAAAATAAGACCAATTTTAGTAAAGGTATCATTTATAAAATTTTAAACAGTTACTTTTTGCACTATTTTTTACTCTTAGAAAATGCGCCAAAAATATTTGGTAGTTCACAAACTGTAAAACATTTTCGTATTTCCTCGAATTAATTCCCAAAAAATTTTTTCATCGAAAATATTTCTCGAATACAATTTCCTCGAAATTTTTTCACCAAAAATACATTTTATTGGAAGACATTTCTTCAATTTTTCTTTTTTACACTACTATGGGTTAGATAAATAGCATTCGGTATAAATCTATTTAAGCAGGTCAGGTACATTTAACTATTGATATAGCCAATCCATTATTGATTTTTTCAACTGCCATAATTTGTCAAATATTTTTTAAAATGTCATTGTTTAAAACTATTTAAGCGTATAATTATTTTTCTACCCCTTAAAATTTGCAATTTTTATTAAAAAGTCCAATTTTTTGGTTAGTTGTGGTTAGTTATGGTTAACAATAAATAACAATCCTGTTTGTTCTAACCGTGTTAGAGAAATTTATAAAAATTAAAATTGATTTTTTGTATATAATTACTTATATAATTTTTTTAAACTATTTTTTGATGATTTCTGATTCATAAAAACATATTTTCGATGTAAAATTTTTCGAGAAATTGTAATTCGAGATGTAATTTCGATGAAAAATTTTCGAGTAATTGTTTAAATTCAGAGATGTATTTGAAATGATTTGAAAAAATTTTCGAGGAATTGTAATTCGAGAAATGTCATTCAATGAAATGTTTTTCGATGAGATTTCGTAGAACCGAACATTTTGGTCTCTCCTAATTGTTAACAGAACGCTATAAATGTTTAAAAAAAAACAGCATTTTGGCTATTTGGCTTTCCTTAAAAATTAAATGAAATTGAAATATAGGGTCAATAAAAGTGTCTTTTATCTAATTAAGAACAAAATGAAATTTCTTTATCGTCTGTGAAACGAGATAGTAACAATCAAATTGTGCATAATTAACATTTTAGATATCTGTCATGTATGAAAGCCCTGCATTCATTTCGGAATATCTTGAAAACGGCTCTTACGATATTTTTTAAAATCTAAATTAAAATATAAGAAAATTAAAAAAAATGCATTTATAGACCTTTTTTAAGGATATTGACTTTTGAAAGTTTACTAGGTCTGTTGATTATTAAAAAATAGTGTACATTATTTTATTCGATTTTTAAGTAATCGCCCTTATGGAAGGTGTATTTTAGGACTAGGTAGGTCCAAAAAGTGTAAAAAATTGTAAAATATTACTGAATAACGAACAGACCTCATGTGCTGTGTGTGCAGTCTTCTACAAAAATAATATTTTTAAACGCTGAAAATCTCTAACTTTTGGTAAAGCGTATTCGATCTTATTTGGAACAGCGGTAAATTTGGGGTTCATTCAACATACTGGATCACGAATTAAACTAAAATAGGAAAAAATATAATGATACATACTGGTACTACTTCGGGCCGGTTCAACAATCAATTTTTGTTAAGAGATAGATGGGCGGATGGCATGAAAGAGACAAGATAAAAGTTGTTTATCCAATCTCGGTTTGATTTAGGGACGGGCAGGGCTTTACTTTTTTTAAGGCGATAATTTTGTCTACGATTGTCGCGAGTAAACTACCTTAATAACAGCTAAAAGTTTTTGGTAGAGCAGTGTACAACGCTCATGGCTCAAATTTAGGCTTAATATTTTAAGCCATTTCAACGGTACCGGCGTGATTTTAAGAAAAATACGAGGAAATTTTTTACGTACCTGTCGAGTTAACTACCTTTTTTCAGTTGGTTTTACGCATGGATGCTTTTTATAAGGAAACAAAACAAAGCAATGAGGAATTTAAATCAGCTATCTTAACAGATTGAAATTTGCATTGGAATTTGTTGATTTTAACTACGAGTAAAGTATGATGAAGTAAGTACGCCACGTAATTAGCGAGTTTCATTAGCTCGTGTAATTTCTTTGTACCTCGAATCATCGAATTTTCCGTTAAAAAGGAGGTCTAGACTATAAATATCTATGTACAGGGTGGGCCAAATTGGGCACTTTTAAAGGGAAACTCCCATTTCTAAAGGAGGTAGATGAAAACTGATGTCGGTGTCTGGAGCTCAATTTTCGTCAATAACATAATGGTAAAAACCGCACATCGATATCTGTTACCATTTCTGAGTTACAGGGTGTTTTTCAAAAAAGTGCATTTTTTAAAAATCGCTGTAACTTTTTTGCTATGGAAAATTTTGAGTTTTTGTAAAAACATTTCCAAAGCAACTTTTTACGTAGAATCTAATGGTGTAAATATATTTTTTTACAATCAATAGTTTAATAGTTATTAACAGAAAAATCGATGTTTTATATGAGACACTCTGTATCTTTTTGAATAATTGAAAATAACTTTATATTACCTTTCCAAAAAGAAAGCACACTTAATATTTTGCTCAGTTCTCTTCGAAATAAAGAGATTTTAATAGTTCGCCACTTTGAACAAATAGGCTTAGGGCGACGCGGCCCTGATAAAGAAAACAAATGCTTATTGGTAATTGTCAAATTGTGTTTTTGGTAAAACACGCCGTAATTTAGTCAAATCATTCAAAAAAATTTAAAAAAATGAAATTTGAAAATTATGAAAAATGGGATATGATTTTGTTTTATACAACCCGGGGGAGAATCCAGAAGCACAAAATTTTATACCACAACCAATATCAGAAAAAAGACAACCTTTTAAAGATATTTTTAGAAGATTGCGACACAACCTTATTAATAGAGGCCAGTTTGAGAAAAAAGGTCAAAACAGTATATAAAAATAGGGAAAAGGGGAGTTAAAAGTAGTAGTTTTAGGAGCAGTTCAAAAAAATCCTAAAAAGTCAACACAAAAATGAAAACGTTAACAGGACTGGCAGAACTAATGTTAGACGAACTTTAAAGAAATACAAATATAAACCATACAGGAGAAAAGTGCTATCTTAGACCTGAAGATTTTGAACGCCGCATAGATTTTTTTCGGTGGTTTCTGGAAAAATTGTAACCGTGTGCGCGTTTTCCCCTTGAATTGTATTTGGACTGACAAAGCGTATATAAGCAGTGTCGGTTTTTTAACTGCTATAACTCGTATACTTGGGCGCAATAAAACCCCCATTCAGTAGTTGAGCTAAGAAACCAAGGAAGATTTGTTTTAATGTCTGGGCAGGGATTTTTAGAGGTAGGATTATTGGCCCGTTAATTTATTATGGTACCCTCACCTCTCAACATATTTGCAAATTTTAAGGCAACAAATAGAACCCTTCATTGATAATCTACCTCTAATGGAACTCGGAAACATATTTTCAGCAAGACGGGGCACCGCCTACAACCTAAAATTATTATAATTTTTTTGCAGATAACTTTGACAATAATTGGATATAAAGGTCCCATCCGTTGGCCAGCGAGGTCCAAAAACGCCCATGGATTTTTTTTCTTTGGGAAAACTGAAGGACCTTATTTTTTTTTAAAATTTCCTATACGTTCTAGACGAGAATTAGAAATAGCGGTTGTGCAAGGGTTTGCATCTCTCCCCCCCCCTTTAATTGATGAATTCTGCAAGAAATGTCCGGAAACGGTCCGTTTTTGCATAAAGAGACCGGTTAACAATTCGAACATCTCCTTTTGCTAAATCTCTGGCCTGGGTTTTTTACTTTTTATTGTTGTTTTTTATTTTTATTTGTTAATCTTATTCTAAATATAGTTTACATTGTTATAAAATTCGACATTATTTATTTTTAAAAATAAGTTTCATTTTAAAAATATTAAGTGTGCTATATTTTGGAAAAGGGAATTTAAAGTTATTTTCAATTATTCGAGAATATACATTGTCCCATATGAAACATCGATTTCTGTTAATAACTATTAAACTATTGATTGTAAAAAAAATATATATTTACTATTAAATTCTACTAAAAAGTTGCTTTGGAAATGTTTTTACAGAAACTCAAAATTTTCCATAGCAAAAAAGCTTCAAGATTTTTAAAAAATGCACTTTTTTGAAAAACACCCTGTAACTTAGAAATGGTAACAGATATCTATGTGCGGTTTTTACAATTATGTTATTGACGAAAATTGAGCTTTAGACAACGACATTAATTTTCATCCTTTAAAAATGGGAGTTTTCCTTTAAAAGTGCGCAAAGACATAGAGGAATACAGACGCTTTTATTTATATAAAAAATATTTGACAACAATATAGATCAGTTAGTACAATTGTTTTTCCGATATGGATGTTGACCAGAGCTGGGTCGGATCAAAAAAAAGGAATCGATTTTCCACCAATACGAATCCAGGGAATCGATTGTTGATTATCGGATCAGGAATCCGGATCATCTTTAGTGTTTATACTTACAAATGGTAACTACGATACGAATGATACTACATAATCCAGATGATAAATCAAGCGTCAAAGATTTTAGCACGGAGCCAAAGCCGCGAAATATAATTTAAGCCTCATTTTGAAGTGGTGGTAACCCTTAGTCAAATTAGGTTTCGGTGAATTTTCTTCAAATTTGAATGGTATTTCTGAAATCAACATGAAACCACCCTTAAATGGAACAGTTTTTTGAACTGTATTCAAAAACTTGGGATTCTAGATCTTCATAAGGTTTTTGAGGAAACCTTATGCAACTTATAAATGGGACATTTTATTGCAATTTTAAAGGAAGTTTTACAAGTACCGTTTAATAATTTCTTGCTTGCAGAATATAAAAATGTATTAACATTTTAAATTCATTTTTGTAAGTCACCCTAAGTAGTAATAATAAAATATCCCATTTAACAGTCCCTCAGGGTTATCTCTAGAATAACATTTTAAAAAAGTATCAAGATCGAGCAATCAAAACTTTTAAGATCACATGTAAGTTAAATTTATGCCCGTTTCTGGATACCACGCTCTTTGATTACAAAAAAAATATGTTTCATTTTAATGTTGTTTCCCTGGAACTGGAAAACAAGATATTTTGGTTAAAAATCACATGTAAGGTGTGTTTCCTTATTTAAAGGTTTTATTAGGCAGATGTTCTAAAATTTTTCATCATTATTTTCGAAAATCAATGTAATGCTGATTAAGAATCTTAGGTAAAAATTTGGAAATTTAAAACGGAAAATCCAAAATGTTGGATTTTGGTATTTATAAACCGATTTGTCTCAAATTAGAAATTTAAGAAATCGATTCCTTTTGAAATCGGATTCTTCCAAAAAAAAATCGATACCGGATCATCTTAAAATAATATAACAAATCCGGATCAAGGATCCTAATCGATTCCAGCTTTTGGATTCTTAAAAAGGAATCGATTCCTGGATTCGATTCCAAAAAGATTCAATTTCTACCCAGTTCTGTTTTTCCGATATGGATGTTGGCCAACATTGGTTTGTCACTATGGTAACAGCGCACTTTTTAAAATTATTTAAAGCGCGAGTGTTTACCAATGTTGACAGAATGACGACAGAAGACGATAGAAGTATTGTGTTTTCTATTATATTTTTAAAACATTCGAGTTGCTTTAAAATTTTTCTCGAAATACGAAAAATCTAGTCATCGTTGATTGACATGGCCGCCATTAGGGGGATGGGGGTGTCCGTCGACTAGTGGTCTTGGTCTTGGTCTTGCAGCAAGACCAAGACCGGACCCCAAAACCAAGACCGCCTTCTCCTATATGACAGTTCAAGATTTTCCAGCATAATATACAGGGAAGCGTTTTTTTTAAATACATTTTGCTATAATTTTTTTATTTTAGGTTAAAGCTAAAAATAAGGAAATTTTCTTGGGTGGTAGTGAATTTTTGGAAAATTCTGAAATAGAAAATAATTTTACTTTTTACCCCCTTTTTTTCTATAATTTTTGTATATTCATTTTTTTCCATTATGAACGGCTTCGTATATATCGATCTTTGTCTCACTATCGAGCCACCTTGCAGAATATTTATAAAGTATTTGTACAAACTTTGTACGGCAAATGTTTGACTAATTTGAACATAGAAAGTTTATTTGAACTGAAAAGTTCCTAAATCCCTTTTTTTTTTTAATAAAAACCAATGTTTACATATCAGAATCATTTTCATGGAAATTTCACATGTGGTTGAAATTAAAAGTTTTTTCTGCCCTCAGAGTACTCAGTATTGTAATTTTATATGCTTCCTCAAAGAAAATTTAAATTTTTCCCCTATCACTGAAATGAAGCGCTATAAATAAATAAATCCCTTCATTTAAAATATCCTTTTTAATCAAAAAAAATAAATGTACATGTATGGTTAAAATTGGTAAATTTTAAAATTTTAAAGCAAAAAATATAGTCTCGATCTTAATTTATTTGTAAGTATTAAAAAAATATATATTTTATTTAAGATTGCTTGGTTTAAATTATTGCTACCAAAAAAAGCAAGACCAGCAAGACTCTTGCAGCAAGACCAAGCCCGGGGTAGTGCAAGACCAAGACCAAGACCTTCTTTGGGTTTGGGAAAACCAAGACCAAGACCAGACTTGCAAGACCAAGACCAAGACCAAGACTAGCCCGGTCTTGGTCTTGGTCTTGCTTTGCTCATCACTACCGTCGACCCCTTCCGTGGGTTTTTAAAAATTACCTAAAATAAAACAATTCCTGTCTAAATCCTAAAATTTTACAATATCGCCTAAGAATTTGAATGAGTATGATAACTATTTAGAAATTAAAGTTGTGATGTATGTGTTTTTAATTTAAATAATTCTAGACTAGTAAATTGACTTAAACTTTTTGACGCCCTCTACATTTTTTTCTGGCGGCGGCCCTGTTGACTGACACTTATCAGGCCAAAACAATGTAAACATTTTAAAAAACCCCAGGAGATGCGTTGTTAAATTTAGCAATGGACTAAGCAATTGTTAAAAGTTACCAACGGTTTAGAATATCTAACGGTTTAGAATACTAACAAAATGTCAGTTTTTTGACAGGTTGCCTACTAAAATCATTGAATAACACTGACAATGACGTTTTGTTAAACATTCTAAACCGTTGTTAACTTTTAACAATTGCTAAGTCCAATGCTAAATTTAACAACGCGATCATCACTCGGCCGTAAATCTGTTTATTCAAAATCACAGCACACTACACATTAATATGGTCCAAGCTGCATATCATGGCCTACTGAGGCTTATTAAAATAAATGCTTTTTTTAAAGGTTGAAAAGAAAATTTTGAGGCCAGAAAAATATACAAATGGTATTTGAAAAAAATTAATTTTAATTATTTCCGGTTAAACTAAAGGGCGAAAAATTAAATTGTTAAGCTCTGAAAGCGAGCAAGTATCAATATAGAAATTCTTCCAATTTTAGAGAAATATTTTTGTAAAAAAAAAATAATCAGTTCTTACATGTCCGCTAGATCACCCGATATACAGTTTGCAATGTGGTTTTTAAATACTTAATTTTTAGACGTTTATTGCAAGCGGATAAAGCAGTGAAAAATACTTTCCAAAAAATAACAAATTTAGATCATGCTAAATTTAAGAAAGTAAGCATTAAATCCATTGTTGTTAGTAAACTTTGAAGCCTCAACAAAAACTAAATTTAATTATTTTTAATTCAGAGGAAAATATACAGGGACTCCAAAAATTTTAAAATATTAATATGGAAAGAAAATAAACACAAACATTTTTGAAAGGACAAAATCTTAAGGCATAATAACGCGTTCTTAAGGAGGTTTTGTGGTCTAGAAAGTTGATAGTTAAGATATTCAAAAATACCTCCTTAAATGAATTTTCGAAATTCGAATTATTTGAAAAGTTATAGACATTTTAGTGGTCCGGAAAGCCATGGATTTATGATTCGGCGAAATGAAGCTAGAATCGAACGTTTCGAGCCCCAAGTGCATTAAAATAAGGAATAACTGCTCCTCTTGAACAGTTCGTTATATATTTAATTTGAGGAAGAAAAGGGCCCGATATAAGAAGCCGGAATCGCTGAAGAAATGTAAGTTATAATATGTACTGTTCTATCTGTTAGACTGTCTGAAACTTAACTTAAAACTTTAAACGCGTTTTTCTCTAAACTACTTTTTTGAAACGATTATCACAAAATCTCAAGTTCTAATTGACCGATTTTCTTGAGAGTTAGCATAAAGTTTTTTATATTGACTGTCAAAAAAATCCCGAAATTTGGGCTTCTAAATTAAATAAACTAAAATCCCCTTAATAATTTAAATAAAGCAAATTTTGCAAAAAGTATGGCAACTGAAATAATAATCATAGGTATAAATCAATTATTAACACTTTTAGAGGATAAACATACATTTTTTTTGTTTATTTCTATCGATATTTATTACTTTTCACTTCATTAATTAATTTTTAATGTTAAAACCGGCATTTTCTTTAAAACTAGAAGCAACTAAAAATTAATTTAACATTTAAAATTTCTTTATAAAATAAAAAATAATGAAATACTAAAGAATCTTAACAACAGGCTAGGATAACAAAAACAAAAAAATAATAGACATATTATGTTCTGTAGGCAGTGCTACAACTTAATAAATTTAGTTTATGTTAGCCTGCCAAAATTTATCGTCTTATCTTGTACCTCGAAAAACCGAGAATGTAAAAGGTCTTCCTCATCGTGTATTCTATGCTATTATAATAAAACGCCCACCAATTGAGATAATCGCATTTGTAGGAGGATTTTATTCGGACAGGCGAAATTCTACGGCCCGTCGCGAAAATTTAAATGTTCTTTGAGCCTAATCGTATTTTATTATCTTAAGATCGGTTTCGCCACCGGCCATACAGTATTTGCGCGAAATACAGTCTTAAGTAAACCAAAGAAATTTTCTGCTAAAGCAGAAATCATAGAAAAATATTCAAGATTTGCAATCAAAATGACAAAATATTATTTTTGGTTTAATTTAAACTTTTTACCAATTTCTAAAGGTTTACCTATTTATAAAATAAAGCCAAGTCGCTCTGACAGCAGCAGGGAGGTACCAGGATAAATTAAAAGACAATTAAATGAAAAAGAAATAAGATTAATATTATTTTTATGAAAATAATAAAATAAACAAAATATTATAATAATTTTAAATTAAAAATATTAAATAAGGTTAAAATACAAAGATCTATCCGACGACGATATATTTAATGTAGGTCCAGATAAACTGTGGTTTGTAAAAAAGCCAAGAGAAAAAACATGGTAATTAAAACAAAAAAAAATCAGATAAGGAATATTCTAAATATTAAACTTAAAATCATTTTTCTTTATCTTTGGACAGTCCCCGAAGGCTGATGCCTAGTGATGAGCGAGACCGGTCTTGGTCTTGCGGTCTTGGTCTTGGTCTTGCAGCAAGACCAAGACCGAGACCAAGAGCCTTCTCGCTTGCAAGACCAAGACCAAGACCGGGGTATGCAAGACCAAGACCAAGACCAAGACCGAGGAGTGCAAGACTACGCAAGACCAAGACCGACCTGCAAGACTCTTGCACTTTTGCGACTTTTTTTAATATTAAATTATTTAATTTTTATATTCAATATACAGAGGTATTTCATACAGGCGTGACAAAAAATGTGTCAAGAACTGCCAAAAAGGCAATTATTTATTAGGTAGCAGGTTTCTTAATTAAATAATATTTAAATTAATCACTTTGTACTTTTATACAGTTTTCTAACAACGATAACGAGTAAATTCAATAACATGTTTTAAAAATAATAAGATTGTGACTCAATGGTCCGACAAAGCTCGATATCTCCGAAACCGTTTAGGACAGAGAAAAAGTAGGGAAACAAAAGTTATAGAAGCTAAAAATGACTTTCATATTCCTAATGTATTTTTTTAAGCTATCTTGTGATGCCACTTACAGGGTGGATCAAAAATTTCTACAATACAGAAAAACATTATTTTTGTTCCACACTGTAAGAAGTGGCTGGATTGCTTCTTAAAACTAAGATATTAATGTTAAAGAGATGGATTAATAAAAAATATTATTCTTATGTCATAATTTTATATAAATGAATTTTAAATATTACTTTCGGTTTAGACGAAAAATAAGATTTCAGAACCATCTACCTTGATATTGTTCCTATATGAGAGTTCAAAAATTTTCAGCATAATATTCAGGGTGGTGATTTTTTAAATGGATTTTTGGCCATATTTTTTTATTTAAGGTTAAAAGCTAAAAATAAGGAAGTTTTCTTAAGCGGTAGTGGATTTTCCGGAAAATTTTTAAATAGAAAATGGTTTCATATTTAACGCAGTTTTTCACCATCATAAACAATTTCGGAAATATTGAGCTTTGTCACACTATTAAGCCACCTTGTATATGCAGAATGTTTATAAATTATTTGTGCCAACTTTGTACGGCAAATGTTTGACTACTTTAAAGATTAAAAGTTTATATGAACTGAAAAGATTCCTGAATGACTTTTTTTTTAAATCGGAAATCAATGTTTACATATTAGAATCATTTTCACGGAAATTTCACATCTGGTTGAAATTAAATGTTTTTTTTCTGCTGACACAGTACACAGATTTGTTTATATTTTATATGCTTTTTTAAAGAAAATTTAAATAATTTTTATGACTAAAATGTTTCTATGTGCCACAATTCAACTAAAAATGAAGCGCTATAAATAAATAAACCCCTACATTTAAAATATGCCTTTTAATCAAATAATTAAAATGTACGTGTAAGCTTAAAATCGATATATTTTAAAATGTTAATTCAAAAAATATAGTCGTCATCTTTATTTATTTTTAAGTATTAAAAATATATTTTATTTAAGATTACTTGTTTTAAATTATCACTACCAAAAAAAAGCAAGACGAGCAAGACTCTTGCAGCAAGACCAAGACCAAGACCAAGACTGGGTGGTGCAAGACCAAGACCAAGAACAAGACCTTCCCTTGGCTTGCAAGACCAAGACCAAGACCAAGACTAGCCCGGTCTTGGTCTTGGTCTTGCTTTGCTCATCACTATTGATGCCTAAGTACTGGTGTACCATGTGTGTCTTAAGAGTGGTGAAAGAAAGTTTGTTCACACGGGACTTAAATATTTGGAGACTGGGAGGAGAAGAAAAAACTTCTGCGGGTAGCAGGTTCCAAAGTCTGGACACTCTGGGGATGAAGGAACGAATAAAGCTGGCAGTTCGGGGCCTCTCTAGTTGAACTGTAAAATGATGCATAGAAGTTGCACTACGTGTTGCTCTGTTGAGAGCTGCCAGAGGGGGAATTATACTGGCCAACTCCTCCGAGTAGAAGCCGTAAAAATACTTTCTGTAAACGTGAGATCACTAATAATACGCACGGCTCTTCTTTGAATGGAGTCCAAAATGCAAAGTGTTGTAGGAGACCCCATTCCAGAGACATGAGAACAATATTTCAAAGAAGGTCTGATTTGGGATACATACAGAGTATACAGATTAGAAGAAGAGAAATACTCTCTGGATTGAAAGAGGAATCCAAACTCTCTTAAAGCTGCCGAGGCTATGGATATAATGTTTGTGCCAGGCGAGGTTATTCTCAAAAGTAACGCCGACAAGATTAAATGACTCTTTGTTCTGCAGAACTTGGCCGCTCATATGTAACGAATGAGCATTGGCAGACTTTTTTCGCAACAGCGAACATAACTGTTTTGGAGGCATTAAACTGAACAAGATTTTTGGCGCCCCAACCAAGATAAGTCTGAGGTCTTGTGAGAGATCATTGACCTAGCTTGGTTCAAAATTTGATGTTAGAAATTGAAGGGTTCTATCGTCAGCAAAACTATGAATGGGATTAATTGTGGAAGAGAGAAGATCGTTAATGTGTAGAAGAAACATAGTAGGTGCCAGTACTGAGCCCTGGGGTACACCAGCATGTACGTCGATTAGAAAGGAAATTGAAGAGCCAAGAGCAAAGCTTAGGTGGAAGACCGTAAAAAAGAAGTTTGGTAAGAAGCCCGTCATGCCAGACCTAATCGAAAGCTTTTGATATATCAAGAGCAACGATCTGGGATTCACCCAGAAACTCAAGGGACTTGTTCCAGTTGTGTGAGAAAAAGGAAAGAAGATCAACAAGACGCAACTGGCTGTACCACCTCATCAATGTAACGGCGAACCGTTAACGTGCCATTTAAACTAGAGGTGACCTCCTACCAAATGATATCCCTAGCATTAACCCTGGAAGAGGTGCAGTATAACGTTCTTCTGTGAACTCAATATTGTGTCGTTTTTCTCTAAATTGCGAGACCCTTGCGCGTTGATCGAAATGACCCAAACAAAATCTGGACTCGTCACTAAAGAAATGGTGTTCCATTCTTGGTTCCAGCTTTCTCTAAGTTTTTCGATCAGTGGTAGTAAATTACTATCTGGATGAAATTATTTTATCGTTTTAAAATCAAGGATTTATCTTTTTCTGTTAATGTTTGTTCTTGCTGAGGTTTTGTTGGGTCAAAAAGAAATGCAGGCAAATTGTGTATGGTTATACACTGCTTTTTAAATTTTAATATTTGTTTTAAGTTAAAATCAATTTCGTCAAAATGGGTTTCTAATAATTTAAATATTGTGTTACAACATCGGAAATACTTACATCATTTTTTTTGTAGTCTGTTTATTTTAATAAGAATGGATTAAAAATTTTAAGGTAATCTTCGGCTCTAATCTTTTCAGATAATTTTTTTTATAGTAGTATCAGTTTTGTTTTGTTCTCTTGACACTGACTGAACGTTAATTCTGTCATTTAAAAAAAACATGATTTTTCCAACCGTAATTGATCATAATCATCTTTAAAGATTGCTAAATTTTCAACATTACTATTTACCGTTACCGTGTCGTTATTTTACCGTATATTTCGATCACTATTCAACTCACCTTGAAACGAAATGGAAGATTCGCTCGGTTTTCTCTGTTTATTATGTAATTTGATACGAAAATCAAAGGTGAGTAAAAGAAATCTCTTACATTAATGTCACGCGGCATATTTTTATCTAAAGTTTACCGAGAATCATTTACATTCTAATACGGGTTGGTTGTTGTTATAAAGAGCCTTGTTTTTATAACCTCACTTTTTTTGCGATAGATGTTTGAGTAGTACCCGAGATTGATTTTCTTAGATTTTGCTTTTCCGTCACGCGATTGATGTTATGGGCTTTGCAAAAAGAAAACCGTGTCGTTATAATTGTTGTAGCTGTGATGGTAATATTATTATGCAGTTAATGCGAAATTGTGTAATTTTTTTATTTGGTAATAGATCAAGCCTAGTTTTGGTTTAATATGCAATGTGGTAGAGCTGGATATCCTTTAGGAAAATGTATGTAACAAGAATCAAGACATGCTTCCTCTTAAAAAAAATGGAAAACGATTTTTTCATTTTAATCGCTCAACGTGTATTTATTAGTGGTAGGGAAAAATTGTAGAGAGAGAGAAAGAGAGAAGTTTCGCAAATAAATTCTCTATACAATACGATTAGTTAGAAATCGCAAAATTCATTACGCATATTGCAGAATTGCAATCTACTAAAAAAGAGAAAAATGGTCATTATTGCATGATTTTTTGTACCGTTTAGATTTGTCTGAGGACCTTCATATTTGCCCAGAAAGAACTTGCTATTTAAAACATGCCAAATTTTGTTAATATCGGTTTGATAATTTTTGCATTATAATTTTATGATAATATTTCTACGCCAAGAAATTTATTATTTGTCGCTAGTAGCTCATTCAACGCGGAATGCAAATCTGAAAAAGGCGTTTTGAGAATTTTTTCTGCCAATAAAAATTGCAATAAATGTTATTAACAAAAAACGAAATAAAAAAAAACATTTTAATTTTTGTCAATGACTTAAAAACCATAAGCAGAAATTGCAAAAAAGATCCTTGAAGGGGAGAAATTACCAAAAAAAAAGTCCCAACTCCTGGAGTTCTATCTCCACTATTTATAATTTTAATTTAATGCTAAAAATGGGCCTTCGTGCGACATTTTTGGTTGCACGTTCGGTGTCAAAACAGAGTACGTCACACTAAATATTTTTTTAGGGAATTAAATATTAATGACAAATTTTAATAAAAAATCAGCAAAATATTGTAAAAGCTTTAAAATTATTATAAACAAAGCATTCAATTTTTTAAAACTGATGAGCTCCACGACGCGAAAAATGTATACGACAATAATTATTTTTACATTTTTCTTTTTATGTACAATAAAGACAAAAGTTTGAAACAATTTAGTTAATTAACAATTGTCTTGCCTTCTCTTCAAGGATCTTTTTTGCAATTTCCTAGAGTTTTTGAGTTAGAACGACTTACTCAGATTTGCATTTCGCGTTGAATGAGATATCGCTTATATTTTTTGAAGCCTTCCAACTATTTTTCGCAGGAAACAGACCTCTCGACTAGATTAATTTATTTAATTGATTATTTGGGTCGTCACAATGGTCGGTGTACGAAACGAGAAGCACAAAATTGATTAAATAATTTAGTCTACGAAACGAGAATATTTCAGGTCAATTTCTGAAGTATACGAAACGCGAGTGTATGAAACAAGAAAACACCGAATGTCATTATGACACGTCGGAATATAACCGGATTCTTCAGACACAGTGTATATTAGTATATTATAGGTCTGTTTATTATCAAGTTTAGAGTAGGACAGAATAAGTGAGTGTAGAACTTAAAAAGACTAAGTGTAAATAAGTTCCGATTTGATTTTTATAAAAAACGCGTTTAGGACTTATTTCAGAAATTAAAAATGGCTTTATGGTTATGACTATAAAAAAAACAATTTAAATTTTGTATTAAACATGCATTTAACTTCTATTCTATTCTATTATCAAATTTATGGCCTTGGCGCCAATTTTTTTTTAATTCCAGGGGTTTAGTCAGCCCCCCCCTCAGTCATATGCTGGATGTCGCAACATAAGTTTTCCGGTTTTGTCTATGTAAAATCTGGATAATCGGGCTATGTAGCCCCCAGAAAGTTCGACTAATTCTCAACGTAATCGATGAAAGGCACAATTAACGGTGATCTAACCAATAACTGCTACTGGTCTTCCGTACAACCAGCTTGTTAACTTCACTACTTCGAGAGTTAGAGGAATTAAGTGAAAACTAGTTTACACCAGAACTCATACCAAACACCTAGTCCTAAATTACACTGACAATAACAAACGGTTTATTGACAAAAAAGTGTAAAATAGAGTACTCTGTTTATGGATAACAAACAGACCTTATATTTATTGAACATAATTTATGTTTTACGTTTTAAAGTGTTGAATATTTCCATCTCGATAATCTACGTCCCTGCTTCGTCATGCACTACACTTTTAATTTCTGAATTTTCCGTCGTGATTCCGTCCGTCTGTACGTGAGATGCGCAACACACGCAATTATTAGTGCAGTACGTAATTTACACGATTCAATTTAAATCTGAAAGTGACGGGCGCAATCAGCTGATTACCGTAATTTAGCAACTCCTTTAGCGATCTGCTCTCTACGCGAATCCTCAAATAAACCCCGTAGAGCGGATTTTTTATTTATTTATACACGTCTACGCGCCAGGCGTGCACTTATTTTAATGGAATAAAGTTTTATTTGTTGCATAAACAGTGGTTAATGGATTATGAAATAGTTACCGGCAGTAATTTGCGATCCTTGACGTTGTTGACGAGTGAAACCACATATAAACTTTATCATAAGAAGTTACAATCAGGTTTCTCAGCCGAGAATTTTCTCTTGTGTTATTATTTAAAACAAGAAAAATTGTTATACAGGGTGTCCGAGAAAATATGGGAAATTTCCCGGATATGAAAAAAATACGTAAAAAGAATACTAAAAGTTCCTATAAACTTTTTTCATATAGGCCTCCTCTTCAGAGATATCGGCTCCCGAGAAATCCAATGAATTCAAATTTTACCATAAAAGACTTTTCATTAAAGTGTTGTGAATTAATCACAGCTGCAAGGACGGACTAGCTGTAAAACTCATAAACCCCTTAATTACGCCCTGTATTAATAAAAACTGATGGACAAAGTTTTTACAAACCTTTAACAATTGACTAAAAATTAAGTACTCTTCATTCATGTCGCTAATCCTAAGGGTTTTCAGAAAAACGACACTTTATTTACAGTGTTTTTCTCAATCCATCGTGCTTGCAGGGGTATTAGACTTTGCGGAGCCCATGTTGAACCCTCTTATAAGGTTTTTAACTAAAAGTTTAACTTTTTATTAAAACTATTATGTTGGTGACAGAAGAAAATTCCTCTTTTTTATATTCAACCCGACAGAACTTAAGGAACTAACCAAAAGAATTTTCTCAATCCATCGTGCTAGCAGGGGTATTAGACTTTACGGAGCCCATGTAAAACCCTCTTATAAGGTTTTAAACTAAAAGTTTAAATTTTTATTGAAATTATTATGTAGGTAACAGAAGAAAATTCCTCTTTTCTATATTCAACTCGACAAAACTTATGGAACTAACGAAAAAGAATTTTCTCAATCCATCGTGTCGCAGGGTTTAGACTTTCGGCCCATGTTGAACCTCTTTAAGGTTTTTAACTAAGTTTAACTTTTATAAAACATTATGTTGGTGAAAAAAAAATCCTCTTTTATTCAACCCGACAGAACTTAGGGAACTAACGAAAATAAGAATTTTCTCAATCCTCGATGCTCGCAGGTGACTTACAGAGCCCATGTTGAACCCTCTTATAAGGTTTTTAACTAAAAGTTTAACTTTTTACTAAAACTATTATGTTGGTGACAAAAAAAAATTCCTCTTTTTTATATTCAACCCGACAGAACTTAGGGAACTAACGAAAATGAAGAATTTTCTCAATCCATCGTGCTCGCAGCGGCATTAGACTTTACGGAGCCCATGTTGAACCCTCTTATAAGGTTTTTAACTAAAAGTTTAACTTTTTACTAAAACTATTATGTTGGTGACAAAAAAAAATTCCTCTTTTTTATATTCAACCCGACAGAACTTAGGGAACTAACGAAAATGAAGAATTTTCTCAATCCATCGTGCTCGCAGGGGTATTAGACTTTACGGAGCCCATGTTGAACCCTCTTAAAAGTTTTTAACTAAAAGTTTAACTTTTTATTAAAACTATTATGTAGGTGACAGAAGAAAATTCCTCTTTTTTATATTCAACCCGACAGAACTTAGGGAACTAACCAAAAAGAAGAATTTTCTCAATCCATCGTGCTCGCAGGGGTATTAGACTTTACGGAGTCCATGTTGAATCCTCTTAAAACGTTTTTAACTAAAAGTTTTACTTTTCATTAAAACTATTATGTTGGTGACAGAAGAAAATTCCTTTTTTATATTCAACCCGACAGAACTTAGGGAACTAACGAAAAAAAAAAGAATTTTCTCAATCCATCGTGCTCGCAGGGGTATTAGACTTTACGGAGCCCATGTTGAACCCTCTTATAAGGTGGTTAACTAAAAGTTTAACTTTTTATTGAAAATTCCTCTTTTTTATATTCAATCTGACAGAACTTAGGAAACTAACGAAAAAGAAGAATTTTCTCAATCCATCGTGCTCGCAGGGGCATTAGACTTAGGAGCCCATGTTGAACCCTCTTATAAGGTTTTTAACTAAAAGTTTAACTTTTTATTAAACTATTATGTTGGTGACAGAAGAAAATTCCTCTTTTCTATATTCAACCCGACAAAACTTGGGAACTAACGAAAAAGAAGAATTTTCTCAATCCATCGTGCTCGCAGGGGTATTAGACTTTACGGAGCCCATGTTGAACCCTCTTATAAGGTGTTTAACTAAAGTTTAACTTTTTATTGAAACTATTATAGAAAATTCCTCTTTTTTATATTCAATCTGACAGAACTTAGGAAACTAACGAAAAAGAGAAATTTTCTCAATCCATCGTGCTCGCAAGTGTGTCAGACTTCACGGAACCCATGTTAAGCCCTCTTATGAAGTTTTTACCTAAAAGTTTAACTTTTTGATTAAAACTTTTATGTTGTTCACAGCAGAAAATTCCTCGTTTTTATATTCGACCCAACAGAACTTAGGGAACTAACGAAAAACAAGAATTTTCTCAATCCATCGTGCTCGCAAGTGTATCAGGCTTCACGGAGCCCATGTTAAACCCTCTTATAAAGTTTTAACCTAAAAGTTTAAATTTTTATTAAAACTATTATGTTGGTTACAGGAAAAAATTCCTCTTTTTTATATTCAACCCGACAGAATTTAGGGGACTAACAAAGTAAATAAAGCGACGTTTTTTCAAAAACGTTGTTCAAAGTCTGAACTAGAAAATTTTTGAAAACAACTACGTAAAAATTAACAACGACAGAGAGCCACAAACAAAAAAAAAACTCGAAAGATTAATAGCCAGATCAAAGGAATGAATTGTATTATTAGAGTAACTTAAAGAAGGCAAGGTTACAATGCACAGTCCTTTCTAAAAACAGTCCATCAACATAGAAGCGGCGATACGGCCAAATCCGTGTTATTACGATAATGGACCGGGATTAACCGTAAATATAGCGAAAGCGGACTCCGACAAAAAACGCATTTATTATTAAACAAATTATTTGGTCATTACATACGGCTAGTAACGAACAGAGCCGTACCGAATAAAATTATTGTATTTACTCCTACTTGTGATGCCTCCAAAACGAGAGATTCTCGTCTCTGTCTTGTCACGTCGAGTAACTGATTTTTCTTTGAAAGACTCGAGACGAGACGAAAAAATGCCCTTCTGTCGCAACGAATATCTCGTTTCTTTAAGGTTTTTCGCTAGTTCCATCGACCAGAAATTTAAAGTACAATGGAAATAAAGATTTTTTAATCCTTGTATCGCGGTAAGCTGCTAGATATCAAAAACAAAGGGAAAAGCGCTTTTAGTATGTTACTTACGGAATATCTGCATGTCAGTCCGACCTCAAAAAAGTAAGGCGGCTTTTTTACAAGACGAAACATTTTTCCGCAAAAATAATCTATTTATTTCCAAAAATATTATTGTTCTGTCCGTTTTTTTTAACTTTCATGTTTATTTCCAATGCCTCGACGGGTATTTGTTACTTTAGAAAAAGAACCTATTAATAATAGTTAATCTGTGTTGCAAGAAACTAGTTTTTTTAATGACTTTACGAAGCCCATGGGGTCAAAAATAAATCAAAATTATATCATGAATAATTGATTCCTTCCCAATATTAAGTTACAAGGAAACTTATGTTTAAGAGGGACCTCTAGTTTGATAATTTCAAAAAATCGATTTTTATTTTCTTGCATAAATTGTTTCCTTAATATGTCTAAAATATGGTGCTAAAGTGATTTTTCAAAATTCGAAGCCAGCAGGTGTTGAAACTGCTGAGCTGAGCGCTGAGAGTTATGTCGGCTTGATATATGAGACCCTTCTACCGGGTGGTGCATCGCCAGACTGGCCATAGGAAAACCCATATAATTTTGATACATTGAAATATGATTTAAGGCTTAAATCTCACCTAATTGATAGACAATAAGTTATTAAAAAACTATTTGTAAAATCGCACACTGTAATACCTTAATGAATCCACCAGTAATAAATAAATGTCTTGTCAATTTTTAATTACGTTTATTTGATAGTATTTCAATTCAGTATTAAAAAATAAATTTAACATTTAATAAACAGTAATTACATTGAACTACATAATGAGATTTTTACATAATTGAACAATTTTATAGGAAGGTGAAAAACACACTTAAAAACTGTCTAAAAATACGTTTTAACACAACACATTAAAATAAAGCTAATGTTTTTTAATTAGATGCTAAAACAGACCTCGGTTTACTGCTAAGCAATATCCTTAACGGTTATAAAATTCAGTTCTTACATTATGAAGTTGAAATGCCGATAGTCGATCGCACTCCGCTGAAATTGAAACTTTTAATTCTCCTAAATTTTAATAACTCAAATTTGTATAAATAACATTTTTGATATGACCCCAAAGGAAGAAGTCGTTTGGCGAAAGATCAGGAGACCTAGCTGGCTAATTTATGGTGTAATTTGGTCCTATAGTGAGTCCATTGAAAACATTTTGAACATATTCCCTTACTTCTCGTGAATTGTGTGCAGAACCATCCATTTGAAACCAAATGTCTTGATTGTCAGGTGCAACTTCTTCCAATGCCGGCCCCACTTGATTTTGTAATAGTTCTAAAAAAGTTTCTGTTCCCAAATTGTGATTCAAGAAAAAAGGTCCAATAATCCGATGTCCAAATATACCCGCCCAAACGTTTACCTTTTGAGGGTATTGAGTCCTTGTAGATACAAATCTGTGTTCATTTTTTTTGCTCCAGTATCTGATGTTTTGAACGTTTGGTTCATTGTTTAATGTGAAGGTGCATTCGTCACTTAAAGAAATATTGCGTAAGAAGTCCCTATCGTTATTCGCCATTTCCATAACTTCCAACAAAAATCTGCTCTTCTTTATTCCTGATGTCTTTAATATTTGTACGGATCATATTTATATTTCTTTAATTTGCGTAGTACTGTGCGGAAGTCCTTTCCTACAACTTTGCCAAGAAGCCTAGTTAATTCCTTTATTTTCTTCTACAGGAAGTAAAACATCTAAATCGGCATTATTTTCTTGAGCTCTTCCACGAGTACATTATTATTTGCTCTAAGCAGTTGCATTTATAATAACAGTACCTTTTTTAAACTTATGAACGATATTTGAACTGTTGTCTTACTTGGAATGTGTCTATCAGGAAAAAACGTAGAGAACATGTCGGATACTCTTTGATAACTATTTTTCATGTAATACCATTATATTATTGTTATTTTCTCTTCAATACTGTAAAACATTTTGAAATAACTAATACAAAGTAAAACGTGAATTAAAAAGTTGACAAGACATTTTATTTATTACTGGTGGATTCATTAAAATATTAGATTGCAACGATTACAAATAGTTTCTAAATAACTTTTAATTGCCTTATCAGAAAAAAAAAATTAGAATGTAGTTATCAACTCTTCAAAATAGTCTAATACAATTTTGTTGTAAATTCAATAGGGGAGCCAATATTTCAATATATCAAAATTTACATGAGATTTCCTATGGCCAGTCTGGCGATGCACCACCCGGTAAACAAATGTATGGTTAGACAAGTACAGACAAGTTTAAACAAGTTTGGGAAGAAACTGATGTAGCTATTTACGTTGTGAAATTTATTTTAGTCTTGGTAACGCTGATTAATGGTAAGTTAGAATTTTTATAGTATATCTATCTATACTTGAAACTTTAAACAAGTATTTCTCAAAAGTTATTTTTAAACTTTCTTTCATCATATCTCGAGAACGGCTTGACTGATTAACTTTAAATATATAGGGTTGACTCAGCACATATAGACGCACGAAATGATCTATTATCACCCCAAAATTTATTTTTTCTTTTTTAACAAAAAGTTGACTAAAAATAAATAAAATTCGAAAATTTTTGTTCCGAAGTCTGTCAAAAATCCAATTTTCAAAATTTTCTTTTCACTATATTTTATTCCATGTATTTAAGCTTAAAGATTAAAACGCCGCCGATTTTTTTAGTTTCAGCAATCAGCTGATTTCGTGGAGAGAGTGAGGATCCTTTTTTTCGAGGCAGGTATCTTCAGAGCGCTATAACTTTGGCTTTAATAAATATTTTAAGCTAAAAATGTATATTTATACTCTTAGAACAATTATAAATAAATTATTAAAACTCCAAAGTTCTATTTCTTCATTGGTCCTCACAAAAAAATCCCAAAAAACGCTTAAACTAAAGAAAACCTCCTTAATTTTTTTTTAATAGAATTAAAAATTAAAAGTATCCTATTCCATTTTACAAAATGCTGCGAGTAAAACATACTCTAACAAGTCATCTGAAAACATAAACCGAATAGACGAAAATTTACCATCCGTCCCTGGCTTTAACAAAGGGGACACATCAACCATCGGATGGGGCATCTCACTTTTGCCAACCTTGTCAAGGTTGCCCGTTTGAGGTTAATAACTCCCGTCATTTGTCCGACAACAAATAAGATGAAGGCTTACGGTTACCGAGATATTACGAAGATATAAAATTAAAGAAGCACTTTTTCAGTAATTTGAATTTAATGCCGCTCGATATTAGGTGTGTTATTCTCGGCGACTGCACTGCTAGAGATTGACTTTTTTTTGTTCTTGCGGTGATGCAGGAATTCGAAATTGTTTTAGCGCAGGTCGGTCTTTAGGTATTATACAGGGTATTTCACTTAAAACCCCAACGTCAGTTTCTTCAAAAAAAGAAGGAATGAAGAAGTCCTCTTTATTATTTAACTTTTTTCTCTAAATATAGAGCTAGAAAACAACCAACTGTTGCAACATCCCAATATAACAATTTTCGTTTATCTACCTACAGCTGATATAATTTAAAAAACCCAAATAGCTTTCTACATTTTATAAATTTTCAATCTTCGCACATTATGTTATGCTAATCCAGTTACAGTTGTTTACAAAATTAGCCGCCTTTGTGCGCGTGACTATTATGTTTTTATTAAAACTTTTATAAATATTAAATACAAACTGATGTACTACTATAACATCTTTTTTGAATATTTAAGAAAATTGTAAAAAGTCTTATTGATAAACATAAAATTTTAAATTTAAATCAATTTGGGGCCCGATTCTGTTAGCAAATTTTTTGACATTACTTTTTTCTATCTCTTTTGAAACAGTGGCAACAAGGGCATGTGATCCTTATTTTGACTTTTTCTTTCCTTATATCCTTATAGAATCCTTTTTTTGGTTCCCCAAAAAATATAAAAAAATTTATGCAATGTTTTTTTTTTTTAAAAATTGTTTAATGATGGTAAGGGGCCTTTTTCATATCTGAAAGGAAGGGTTTATAAAAAGGGCGGAAATTCAAAAGTTTCGTACTGTTTTGATCGACAATGGCTGGGAATGGGTTTTACCCCCCCAATTAAATAATTTTTTTAAAAAATTTTGTTGATGGTGCTTCCTTTTTTATAATTCAGTTGAAGCCCATAATTGCCCCAATTAAAAAGGTCGCTTAAATTTCATGGACTTTTTTTAAAAGGGAAAAAAAAGAAGTGAGCTGATTGGGGGGGTTAGGCATCATTACTTCTTTACTATCAAAAAGAATCTATAATTTTATTCAAATTTGGGGGCCTACCAAATATATACAATTGTTTTTTTTGATTAAATTGTATTGTATTTAAATTTTTTATAATTTTAAATACTATAAATACTTCATAGAAAAAACCGTTTTCTTTTTTTTTCTACTGATATCATTATAATAATCGATTAAAAACCCCCTTTTTGGGTAATTAAGGCACTTTTTCTTTATTTTCGTATTTTTTTCTTCAATATCTATACTTTTTTAGTATTTTTTTATTTTAATTATGTGTTTCGGCCCTTTAACATGTTTTTTTAAAAAAAACAGTACGAAAAAAATGGTTGATTTTTACGAATGCCAAAAAAAAATTGAAAAAAAGGCCTATGTAACAGCTGCTTTTTTTTGGGGGTTTA
This sequence comes from Listronotus oregonensis, assembly GCA_019359885.1. Lineage (NCBI taxonomy): Eukaryota > Metazoa > Arthropoda > Insecta > Coleoptera > Curculionidae > Listronotus > Listronotus oregonensis. The sequence continues at coordinate 55,740 of JAHBCN010001644.1, read as the reverse complement.
TTTTGTTTTTAAAATTTTAAATCATTTTCTGAAAAAAAATTTGGATTTTTAGGGTTTTTTGCGGTGTCTTTTAAAAAATTGGTTAAATCATTTTTTCAGATCACGTTTAAGTAATCTTATGTCAAAAAGTAGAAATAAACATTGTGGTTTTCCTCAGGGTTCTGTTCTCTTATTATTTTTATTATATACAAATAAATTAGCTTTATTTTATACAAAAAAAAATACAATGTTTGCGGATGATACATCTATTTTATGAAATAAAAAATATACAAATTTTTATATGATGTAATTGAAAATGATATATTAAAAACCAAATCATGGTGTAACTTTTTTTTTTTTTTTTTAAACTAAAACTAAATACCTTAACATTTAAATTGTACTTTATAAATATTTTTAAGTTAAATTTAAAAAAAATTCTCTTCATGTAAAAAATTTTTTAAAAATTTGGGTTTTTTTTTTTTTTTTTTTGTTAAACTGACTTTCAAAGAAGATATAGAAAAATAAAATTTTATGAAAAAGAAGGATTTTTTATTTTAAAATATATTTATTTTGCTTTAATTGAATCGATTATAAGATATGGTTTTTTTTTTTTGGGGGTTTATTTACTAATTAGTTTTTTATTACAACGGAGTAAATTGATTTTTTTTAAAGCTATGTCTAGAGGCTTTTGTAAACCATTATTTATACCAAAAAGAATTGTAACATTTTTTAATATAATCTATATTTTAGAAACAGTATATTTTATATACAAAACATTGGTTTAATAATAGTAAGAATTCTTCGCACAATGCTAGACAAAACGCTCAACTTTATCTTTCAAATCCATTGTTTACTTTAATGAAAAAAAAAATCGTTAAATTATGTCCCAAAAAAAAATTAACATTTACATTTTAACATGTAGGTATTAAAAACATAGGTAGTTTAAAATTTAAATTGCCAAAATTAAAAACCCCATTGTTAGAGAAGGCTCAAAACAATGCCTTTTAAAACTTATTGTTTACTTTGAATTTTTATTCAGCATCAGCTTATCAATATGTAAGGCGTATTTTGGTATCAAAAGTTTTAATTAAGAACGCTTTTTTAAATGGTATAGCTGTGTTGATGGCACACCTGGCTTTAGTTCTCAAGTTTTTAAAAAGTTTTAAAAAAAAGTGAAAGCAGAAAGGCGCAAGGGAAAAAAAAATAGTAGCTGGTTTGCTTGTTGACGAAATGTCCAAAGGGAAAGGGGCAGTGGACGGGAAGTAGACATTTGGTTAAAGGGAAAAATTTTGGTACTGGTTTTTAAAAGTTTTATATTTTAAAAAAAGAAAAAAAAATTTTTTTTATTATGGGTTTTTGGATTTAACTGTAGGTGGAAAAAGTGCCAGTTGGCTATTTTTTTTGGGGGTCATTGTCAGGTGAAAAAAAAGGCAAACATAGTTAAAAATTGTCTCTATCAATTTTAGACCACAGGAATTCTCATTAAAAGTTTTAACTTTTGATGGATGTGCCTCAAACATGACAATGGCTCATTTATTAGGTGCAAATCTGCATTTTCCAGATATTAGGCCATTTTTTTTTAATCCATGTAATAATAAAAAAATATTTGTTATGTTGGGGTGAGCCATAGGGTTTAAAATTTTAAAGAAAAATTGGGGGACTGGGGCTTTTTAGGGGGATGGAAAAAAATTTTAAAGGGGGATTATTTGAAGAACTAGTTAAGACCAAAAGGGGGTTGGATTCACGGGGAACAAAAATTTTGACATTTTTTATAAAAAAAAAAAAAAGGGGGAAACTTGCGGGGCCAAACATTTAGTTTAAGTGTAGCAGATGCTTTGGAATATTTGATCAGGACCTAAACATAAAATCATTTCAAGGCAGTAAGGGGAAACCCAAAATTTTTTTCGTAACATTAATAACATTTTTGACCTGGTAAATATTTTTTTAATAGACCATTTTTTAAGGGGCGGGGAAAAATTTTTGAAGACTTCCTTTCCCCGATTTCGTAACTTACCTGAGTTCACTAAGAGGGCCAAATGAACAAAATATTTTATTTAAAAAAAAAACTTTTTTTGGGTTTTAAATTTTATGTTTGAAATGTCTTTTTATGATTGGTTAAAAAAAAACCTTAACCCCAAAACATACAAATTAAAAACCATCGGGGAAAAGTTTTTTCGGTTTTTGGGAAAAGGGGGGGTTTTCAAACCCCCAAAGGTGGGGAGTTTGAAAATTTTAAAAAAATTTTTACCCACAGTGAAATAACTTTTCAGATGGTGCTAATTGTTTCCCCGGGGTAATACCTCCATTTTAAATGAAGGGTTTTTTAAATTTTTTCAATAAAAATATAGTAGATTCACTGCATGAAAATTTTGAACTATCTGATAAATTTTAAAAAAAAGTTTTTTTTTAAATTACAATAACATTACCAATTGCTTTTTTTATAAATGATGTTACTAATACTTTTTCTTTCTAGAAATTAAAAAAAAAACAAAAACTAAAAATTTTGCGGTTCCCCCCTTTCGAGCAATGTTTCAATGTCCATGTTATTAAAAAAAAAAATAGGGAAATTTATAAACCATCAAAAAGGTGTCGTAAGAATTTGTTTGGTTGCAGAAAGTATAATTCGAACAGAAAAAAAATTTTCAGCCTCTAATATCATTTTAAAGTTAATCTTCTGGGCAATTAGGAAATTAAATTTAAGCTTATTGTGTTTTTCAGGCCAAGGCCAAGATCCGTTAAATGGGCAAAATTAAAAATAATTAAGTTAACTTTGAAACACTATTTTTCCATTAGACTTCACCATATTAACTCAAGTCAGAATGAAATTAAGACAAAATTTAGGCAAAAAAAAAAACCCAAAAAATATTATTTTTGGGGGACCAGTAGACTTTATCCATATTTTTTTTTTATTATTTGTCTTGTAATTTTTTTTTAAAATTAAGTAAGTAATTAAGAGGACGACACTGTATTAAACAAATGGCCATTGTTGAAAAATATAACTTGACTTTATTTGAACAATGTTAGGCATAAAAAAACACTTTTTTGTACAGTAGGTTAAAATTATAAATAAAAAAATTTTTTATAAATATCACTTTTTGTACAGTGTTAAAATTATTAAAAAAAAATTTTGTATATTTTATATAAAATTGGGGTTTTATTTTTCATTTTTTCAGCTAAAACTGAAATACCTAGTCTGCATAGGTATGCCAGTTTTTTAAAAATGTCAAAATACATTGAATAAAACGTGTGGAAGCATTTAAACTATTCACAAATATTTTCCTTAATTAAAAAAAAAAATTTTAAAAGAAAATTAAATGCATCTCTCATTTAAATTCCATAAAAAAAATTTGAAATATTGAAAATATTAAAGGTGACTTTAGCAGAACAAAAATGTTATCTAGCTTAAAAATACTATAGGAACGCAAATTCAGATTGTTTTAAACCAAGTAATTACGTCTATTGTTATTAAGACACCCACAGTGAAAGTGGCGTGTTCCCCGGGATTGGGGGGGAGGGGCTCCCAGGGCCCCCCGCCCTTTTTGCTTTTTAAGAGTTTATATTAATATTCCACCCAAATAAAACATGTTTGATTTTTGACGTAGTAGTAAACGCAAGACATTGTCAACATCTTTTTATTTTGAATTTACATGTTTTATTATTACCTACTTTTATTTATTTATTTAAGATAGTTTACTCGTAAAACGTCTTTTCTTAAGACTTAAATAAAATTGAAGTATAGGTTTTTAAAAAGGGGGGCTTTTTTTTAATTGGAAAAAAAAAACCCCCCGTGAAACGAGATATTAAAAAAAAAAAATTGGGGTAATTTTTAAATTTTTGATATCTGCCCCGTATGAAAGCAATCATTTATTTCGGAAAATCTGGGGAAAACCCTTTGATATTGTTAATTAATTATTATTTTGCTTGTAATATTGTTTCATTTGCGCAATTGTCTTCCCAAATACCATTCGTACTTAGATTTTAAGCCAGATATTTCTGCCTGGTTTTAAATAGTTCGAAAATTTAACTCGTTTCTCAAAATCACACCAGCTACGCTCTTGTGAATATCTGGCCAAATCTGACCATTTATGGTATTACCTATGGTAAACTTTCATTAAATGTTTAGTTTTTTGAGTTTTACAGTTTTAATTTTTATATTTCCAATTCTTTTCCATACATTTCTAATGTTTCCTGATATATTTCCGAAAATACTTCCAAATATATATTTCCGAAAATTTTTCATCACTATTTCTGACAGCTATGGTCCATTTACTAGAGCCCTATAACTAGCTTTTTATCTGTATCATCCTGTACACACATAATATGTAACTGTTATAACATTTTTTAAAAATATATATTTTACGTGTCATTTCTTAATTACCTTTTATATTTAAATAAATTAGCATTTAATGAACACAGCAAACGGTACGTTGTTATTGCAACGAACAGTAAAAAACTTACGGATCGGACAAAAAGACTCTTAACGTATTCAAAAATTTAATTAAAATTTAAAAATCACTTAGCGCTATCAGATTCGAAAAAAGCGGTCCTAAATGATGGCATGTCCGAAAAAACGGGTTCGGAATCGAGGCGTTCGTTGCTAAAAATACATATCGCGACTCTGGTTCATACAGTTTTTATTCAGCATCAGATAATCGTATTTAGTTTCATCACAGCTTTCAGTCATCGATAAAATTTATTATTTTTTTCTTATCGATCGTTTTATGAGTATTTATCAACGTAATAAAAATCATCCATTATTAGCCTTACAAATGAATAATTTTCTTTTTCGGTGTAATCAAGGAGGGGGAGGGGGTCAAAAAGGGTGAAATTCAGCGTGACGTAATTTTTGAACGGCCCTAAAGTTTTTGTACAATTTTTAGAACATTAAGTTAAAACAAAAGCATCTAAGCCTAAGCTATGCCGTCAAAGTTTGTTAAAATATTTGTAAGAGTTAAAGGTTTGTAACAATTGGACCCAAAGAGCCAGTGTTACTGAACAAAAAGTTACCCACTAGTAGTTGTTACCAATTTGACGTTAAGTTAACGACTATTCGTTACTGAGCCAAGTTTGTCTACGAGTAGGTAGGTTAGGTAGGTTTAAAGTGAGTGGGTATAACACCCTTTCACCTACGAGTTGTTGACAATCTATCACCGGAAATGGCATGGAAATTGTCAGCAACACTTGTAGTCAAATACCGTACAATTTACCCACAATAACTTGCACCATAACTTTTTGTAGCCAAGTTGTTGTCAAGTTGTAAGAAATTTACTGTCAATTTTCCTACAACTTGGTCCTAGACAACTTTTCCGTCAACTTGACTACAATATGCGGAGGTGAATTCACGGCTAATTGCCATCCACGATGGCTATCTGGGGATTATTCCGACGAAGAGCTCCTGAAGATATTGTGATGTATACCAATGAGGTGTATATGAAATATACAATAAATGTTTAAATATTAGTATTTTATTTTTTAATAATCTCCGAAAAAAAAATCTGGAGGTGTTAGATCTGGATATCCTGGTGGCCACCTTATAGGTCCATGTGTCCAGCGGTTTCTAAAGTGAGTATTTAAATACTCTCTTATTTGAAGAGCGTTATGGGTAGGGAGGCCATCTTGTTGAAAGTAAATCTCTATTACTTAACTTAAAGGAACATCATCAAGGATATCGAAAAGGTTTAATTGGACTATCTCCAGATATCTATCTGCATTTACATTTTCTTTAAATCAGCAATATGGGAATTTATTTTAAAATAAAAAACAACTTACATCTACCCCAAATCGACCCTGTTGACAAATAGGTTGTACCATGAGGGGATTTGTGAAATCCCAATGTCTTTTATTATGTAGGTTAAGAATAACGCAACTTGTTATTCAATATTCATCTGACTAAATATTTTTTGTGAAAAGAACGAGACTCGTTAGATTCATTTAAAAACCAGTGACAAAATTCCACATCATCACTAGGGCGAAAATATTGCGAAAAAGTAACATTACTGAACGTCAAAATTCTTTGCGCCTTAGATTTTGAAGTTCCAGTTTCAGTTTCTATTTTTCTGACGGAGGTAGATTTTTGTTCCCAAAATTTCAAAGTAAGTTTAGGAAATAAAATTAGAGTGTGTGCTTAAGACGACAAGGCAGAAGTGACAACTTCACCAAGACGAGATTTCCTATTAATCTTTCGCAATCAAACATCCGCAAATTACAAATTCAAGACGATAATCCATAAAAAGCAAATACACTATGCATTTGGTCATATTTCAGTATCTGGCTTTTTTTCCCGACCGCATCATGAGCGTTACATAGCCGAGTTCGACGGTTCAGCATCATTCAATACTCACAAAAGTGCTTAACGCGTTTAAAGGAATTTTCACTTTAACAGAAGTTGATTTACTACTTTTTAAAGCTGTTACAGGATTTTTTCAAACGTATGATGTTATACCATCCAGTTCAAATGATTTCTTAATATTAAGAAAAGAAAAACTGTTGGAAGAGGCAAATTACGAGAAGGATCGAGGGTAAAATTGACAGCAAATTGCTTAACAAAATTAAAAAATATTTTCTATTTCAATTGACTTATTTGGCATTTGTGTAGTATTAGTTAATTAAACTAAGCATGCAGTTAATAATTCAAAATTAGACGGCTAAGTGTGAGTGACAGCCAAGTAATTGGGATAGCAACTGAATATTGACATGCAAACAGTAATGCCTCTCTGTAAATATTATTTTAACTAGAATACAGTGCATTAATAATTTATTTTCTCAATATCTTATTAAGATTTTTAAAAAACCAGTGTAATTTAAACTGTGGATTATCGCATATAGCTGTGCATTAATTTCATCGACAAGTGTCGCCAATAAGAAATAAATAACATCCAAATATCGACGTCCCAAGTGAAGTAAGAGGTAGTTTATTAACACCGGACTTATATATTACAAGGTATGAAGGCATGTTTTTGCAGGAAACTCTTTAGATATAACAAGAATCGTGAGAAAATATCCTTTTTCTCAGAAAGATACGGAACATTTCTTAAATATATAAAAGGTGGAACAAAAATATGAAAATGCATTTTCTCTACTTTAATGGTTCATAACTTTGTAAGTGTTGTTCGTTAAAAAGAAATGTAAAGAGAGAAAAATTTTACAAATACATTTTTTACAAAATAAAATCAGTTAAAAATTTCAAAAGGCTTTACGCTTGTTGCAAATTAGCAATAACCAGTAAAAGGCAAAAAAGAAGTAATTTTGTGTGTTTTTTTAACTCTTTAGATTTTTTTGAGGACCTTTATATTTGGATATAAACACACATGATACTATGATAAAGTATCACGCCAAATTTCATTAAATTGGGTTCAATGGTCTTTGCACAATTGTTTTACAATCCAATTTTGTTTGAAAAAATTGACAATGTTGCAAATTGGGTAGAATCCAGATTATTGAACCTTGACATTCCATTTTTTTTCACAAATACAAGAGATCCCAATACTTAGCCATTGGCCCATTTTTTCGCCAAAAAACAAAATACATGTTTTCGCCAATTTTCAATAAAAAAATTTACCAAAAATATAGTTTAAAGGAACTCGTAATGACGTTTCTTTTGATATATAGAATTGTCAATTGGTTAATTAGTTGCCAAGATACAAGCTGTTTGCACTTTGCCAAGGCGTTTATAGCAAATCCATAAACAAATAAACAATAGCAATTATCAACTTTTTGTACATATGGTTTATATAAAATTATTATCTTATTATTAATTATATTTTACTAACGTACTTTTATAATTTTAAATATTCCTGAGGGAGCTCAAATAATCCGATTTTTATTTTTAAGAAATGCTTAAAAACTTGAGATCTCTAGTGACTGTAAAAAAAATTGAATATATAGGTTTAATAATCTAGGCTCTAATATGAAATTGGATTGCAAAATGTCGACATTTATCAGGATGTGTGATAGCATAATCTTTTTTGCCGAATATGGAATTCCTTAGAGAAATCTAGGATTCCAAAAACCCATACAAAAATAATTCTTTTCCTTTCTTTGTTTATTACTTCTATGCAACAAGTATAATACGTTTTGCCATTTGTAATCATTTCGATCCTATAGGAAATTAAGTTGCGAACCTATTCTCCCTTTACAATTTTTCTCTACGACCAATATTTTTAAAGTAATAAGTAAATAAAGTAGAGAAATTCCCGTTTTTTTACATTTTGTCTAATTAAGGTTGTTCCCCCTAATCCTAAAAAACACCTTCCATAAGGGCGATTACGTAAAAAAAGAATAAATTAGTGTACACTATTTCCTAATAACAAACAGACCTTAAAACTTTTAAAAAATTTTTAACCAAACAGCTAAAAAACCTTTTTTTTAATTTTCTAATACTTTGATTTATATTGGATTAGTTTTTAAAAAATATCGTAAGAACCGTTTTCGCAATTACGAAGGGAATGCATGGCTGTCATACATGACAAATATCGACAATGTTAATTATGCACAGTTTGATTGTTAATATTTTGTTTCATAGACGATGAAAAAATTACGTTTTTTTTTTCAATTAAATAAAAGACATTAACCCTATATTTCATTTTTTTTTAATTCTTAAGAAAAGCCGTTTTACGATTGAACTACCTTAAAAAATGTTTTGAAAGAAGGAGCATATCTCCATTCTTATTTTAAATTTTCCAGCAAAAACATGCCTGCCACTCCATGCATCCAACAACTCTTGCTTTTTTAAAGATAAGGCGTATTCTTAATCTAACAACCAAATAATTTTTAAAATTTATAAAATCAGGTGAAAATTTACATTTTTACGACACAAAAAACGTTTCCTCTAACATTCATATCTCGACGACCACAAAGAAGTACGCAGATATACCGTTGGCAACTGCCCTAGGGAAATTCCGTCGGTGATGCCCAACCTAGTTCTTCTTCGCGGGAATCAACTAACCAGGGTCAATTTAATTAGTTTTCCCGAAAAAAAAATGCCGTTCGTATGATTGTCTATTGGCCTATGTGGGTAAGTGGGCCGACCAATATTGTTAAGTACAAAGCCGAGCGCCCGAACATGTAGAATTGCTAATTTCGATAAGATAAACGTACATAATAAAAGCAAAATTCCAAGTGATGATGGCGTTAATGATAATTACCTAAGCGATATACAGGGTGTTTCGTTAAAATTGCGAAAAATTTCACGGTCGGGTTCCTTGGGTAAAAATTACTAAAAAGAACCTGTAAATATATGTCCTAAACATTTTAACTTTTACATTATAGGGTGGTAAAGTTTAAAAAAATAATTATTTTATTAAGGTAGTTTACTCGTAAAACCGCTTTTCTTAAGAATGAAATGATAGTGAAACATGGGGTTACTAAAAATGTCTTTTATCTAACTGAAAAAAAAATTATCGTTAGTAAAACCAGATATTAACAATCAAATTGTGCATAATGAACATTGTCGATATCTGCCATGTATAAAAGCCATGCATGCGTTCATTTCAGAATATCTCAAAAATGGTTATATATTTTTTAAAAACTAAAGCAATATAAATTGGAGTTTAGAAAAATTAAAAAAAACCTAAATCTTTTGACGAAAATATTGATTTTTGAAAGTTTACTAGGTATGTTTGTTAAGAAATGGTGTATTAATTAATTAATTAATTTTTATTCTTTTTTTACGTAATTGCTCTTCTGAAATGTGTATTTTAGGACTAGTTGGGTACAAAAAGTGTAAAATAGTGTAAAATATAACTGAATCACGAACACACCTCATGTGTTGTGTGTACAGTCTTCCACAAAAATAATATTTTCAAGCCCTGAGAACCTCTAACTTTTGGTAAAGCGTATTTGATCTTATTTGAAACAACGCTAAATTTGTGAATTCAAATCCGAAGTCAGAATTTGCCCAGGACCCTCAGATATTGCTCCAGCACCCCCCAAAAGATCAAATTTCTAGATTCTATGAAAGTTAAAATAAATATCCTTTCCTGCGTTTTTTGGTATGCTTAAAATGAATCTGAAGTAAGAATTTACCTATCACCCATATATTTTACCCCAGCAGCCCCTGAGAACACCCAAAAAGGACAAAATTTGACAATAGATGGAAATTTAAAATGAGTAAAAAAAAAAAAAAAAAAAAAAAAAAAAAAAAAAAAAAAAAAAAAAAAAAAAAAAAAAAAAAATTTTTTTTTTTTTTTTTTTTTTTTTTTTTTTTTTTTTTTTTTTTTTTTTTTTTTTTTTTTTTTTTTTTTTTTTTTTTTTTTTTTTTTTTTGAATTCAAATACGAAGTCAGAATTTGACCAGAACCCTCAGATTTTTCTCCAGCAACCCCCAAAAGGTCAAATTTCTAGATTCTATAAAAAGTTAAAATAAATATCCTTTCCTACGTTTTTTGGTATGCTTAAAATGAATCTGAAGTCAGAATTTACCTATCACCCATATATTTTAACCCCTGCAGCCCCCGAGAACACCCAAAAAGGACAAAATTTGACAATAGATGGAAATTTAAAATGAGTATATTATCCTACGTTTTTTGGTGTGCCCAAAACGAAACTTACCTATTGCCCATACATTTCACTCCAGCAACCCCCCAAAGTCCCCAATCTCCCCCCAAAGGGTCAAAATTCCACAATATATGCAAATTCAAAGAGAATATTTTATCCTAAGTTTTTTGGTGTGCCCAAAACAAATATGAAGTCAGAATTTACCCTATTAACCCTAAACCCCCCAAAAGATCATAATTTTGGAATGTATAGAAATTTAAAGTGTATATCTGATTAAGAGTTTTTCTTTTGACCATTGTCATGACAAAAAAATTTGTATTTTAAGGGTGAAAATCGAGTAGAACAGGGGTTAAAAGGGGTTGAATTTTGATAAAAAAGCATTTTTTAATCTGGGGTTGAAGGGGGTGAAATTTTGGACCTTTTTGGGAAAGATTGGGGGTTCATGGAGGTTGCTTCTTTTTTATTAAGACAATGCACCCTCTCACACAGCTAAAATGGGCATTTTAAAATTCAGTGGATTAAAGTAAAATTATCCAGCCTACTCGCTAGATTTAGCTTCCTTTGACTTCTACCTGTTCTCAAAAAACCTAAGCGAGGCAAACGAATTCCATCGAATAAAAAAGTTATAGCAGCCGTGTGCAATAGTTCTATAAAAACCCAGTATGATGTATTAGTAACCAGGATTTGACCCAAATTTGATCTAAATTCACTAAATGTGTTATTTTATATCAAGCAAGTTTTTTTTTACTTGGATCAAAGAAAAAAAGTTAAATTTTAAATTTTATGTGTTAAAATTAGTTTTTCTGCTGCACAAAGTGCAATACCCTGCAGTAAACCTGTTAAAACTTTGTTGTAAGGTCTTGTGTTTACCGAGCATTTTGCTTTTCTTTTGATCTGTTTACTCACTAAATTATGCACGATATTGTGTTTGCTTACGTATTTCCGGTTAAATAAAATGTGTGGGTCATTCTTTAAATAGTTATAAAATTTTAAAAAAAAAAAAAATTCGGTCGATGAATAAATAAAATTTTAAAAAAAAAAAACAACTTTCGCTTTTTTTTATTTTTCAAAAAAAATTTTGATGTCAAACGAGGTCGGGTTTTTTTGGAAGGAAAAAAAAATAATAATTAATTAAAACCAATAAAAAAGGTGGGAAAGCCCAAAAAAAAAAAAATAAAAATAAATTTTAAAAAATTTTTTCACTTTAGTCCCTTTAAATAAAAAACCCCCCAATATTTTTAAATTTTCCTTGACCTTTTTAACCCTCCCCCAAACCCCATAGGTAAATCATTTTTTTAAATAGTTATTTAAACGATTTTTAAAGCAACTTTTTTTTTTTTTTTAAATTTTAACATTATTTTTTTTAAAGGTTTTTTTAATATTTTGTTAACCCAAAAAAAATAAATCCCGGGGAAAAGGATGAAGGTCTATTTTTGGCCCAAAAAAGTTAATCAAAGAAAATGGAGGTTCCGGTAACCCGGTTTTTTTTTTTCCCCAAAAAAAAAATTCCCCCTTAAAAAATTAGAAATAAAAAAAACACTTTAAAACCTGCCACTTTTTTGAAAAAACCAATTCTGTTTCTGTATTTAAACGTTTGTTAAAAAAAATCAAAAATAAAAAAAATGTTTATTTTTTTAAAAAGTTTTAGTCAATTTTTTAACCGGGAACCCAATAATTTATTTTAAAATAATTTAAATCCTTAGTTTTTTAAAATTATAAAAAGAAAAAATTGTTTTTTATAACAAAAAAAATTTTAAAAAAGCTTTAAATTTTCAATAAATTACTTAAAATTTGTTTAAAGTTTAAATTTTTTTAAAGGTTTCCACCAAAAATTGGGGAAAGGGTTTTTTGGTTTTTTTTAGGTCGGGCCTGGTTTTAATTAACTCGTTTTATACTCACCCCGATTTTTTTTCTAAAATTTAAACAAGTCTTTTAAGAAAATAAAAGGCCTAAAACATCTATTTTTTGTTTTAATTTTAAAAAATTAATTTTTATTTTAAACTTAAAATCCAAACTTAAACCCCAGGGGTTTTGCAACCACCAGTATCTATTAATTTTTAAAAAATAAAATAAGTTTTAAGACTAACCCGTATTATAAAAATAATACAATTGTTTTTGAGAATAACCCGATCGCAACAGTGGGATTCGATTTTTTCTTGCACATATTTGTGAATGGACCAAGAGGTCTCTTAAGTAAACGCTGATTACCGATTGAGAATGCAAAGCAATGAACTTCGTGAAGACGTTTTGGTTGCTATGGGAAACCTGTGTTCCAATGAAAATTGTTTAGTATAATAGGCAAGTTTTACAAAAATAAATTAAGGACTTTTTACCACTATTTTTTGAAAATATTATGGTAGTGTCCGGAAAAAAGTGGAATCCCCCGGTATAAAAAAAACGTGAAAAAAATACTATCATATAACTTTTTCCCTATAGGCTGCCGGAGATATTTGGCTTCCAAAGAGCTCCAATGAATTAAGTTTTTTAGACATAATTATTGAATTTTATTTTAATAAGATGCAATACCAGTAACACTTTTCAAATTACTATCAAAGAAGTGACTAGTGTACCACTCAAACCCCTTTTTTTCGCCCCGTATGAAAAAGAATTTGGGCAACGTTTTACAAACCTTTTTTAAAATTGAAATTAAATTAATATTTCCCATTATGGCGTTTAAACCTAACCCTTTCGAAAAACGTAATTTATTTACACTGTTAGTCCCCAGTTCGAAAGGGGTTTAATAAAAGAGAATTTTTTTTCTAGGAGCCCATGTTAATCCTTATACAAAATTTTTGACTAAGGAGACGGGCAGCGGTTGTTTGCTTGCAAATTTATGTTGATTTCGGCATTTCGGTGTTATAGGTTTATGATATTTTTAAGATTTATTGGCAGTTAAACTAGGAATCTATCTAAAAACGGCCGTTTTACGGTTTTGCACAATCGTCATCGTAGTATTATTAGTACTTAGGCGGTTTAACTGCAAACTTAAAGAGTCCCCAGGGAGTTATTAAAATATGAAAATTGCGTTTGAGAGCCTGCATTTCTCAGATCTTTATTGGATATGTATGGCAAGATCAAATAATCAATTCTTCAAGGTTAACTACAAAACAGAGGTTTACCGTTACCAATAACAAAAAAATTTCTTCCAAAAAATTTATGAAATTAATTTTCCTTTCTTTTACTGCTTCACAAAAATAATAAGGTTAGAATCGAGGGGCCTCATTTTTTGTACACATATTGGGCAGGTTTAAAAAATACTGCGAAACATTACAAGATTCTGAGAGATACTGCAACATTGCGACACGTTGCGAGGCCCTGCAGCATTGGTGCATTTTTAGACACTCCGACGCACTTTAAAACACTGCGTGGCACTGCAGGACACTGCGAAATACTCTGCAGTGCCTTAAATAAAATGTGTACACATATTGCAGACAGTGAGAAACCCTTGGTTTAGAGTATCTATTAAGGGTGTGCAAATAGCGTTCGAATCGAATAATAACCAGTTCGATCCGATATTCGAATTAAATAATTCGAAAATCCTAATTATTCGAAAATTTTGAATTATTCAAAAAAATTCGAATAATTCGAAAACTTTCGAATAATTCAAAAACTGTTGAATAATTCGAAAACATTTAAATAATTCGAAATATTTAAATAATTCGTCAACTTACAGAACGGGACTAGTGAAAATTATGTGAAATGTATTTTTATGATGAGATATTTAATAGAAAATGAAATCAAGATTACTATATTTCATCTTTGGGAGGAAGAAGTTTCTTTTCGAAAGGTAGTGTTATTAAGTAATAATTTTCCAATATTAAATTGCAGCTATAGTACAGGAAAGGAGGTAATTTTTTTGTAAAATAAAGCAGTAATTTCGGAAAAATCAGATTATCTTGAAATTTTTTGAAATTTGTCAAGAAAGGTGTCAAATATGGAATTAAACAAGTTTGGTTACTGGGATTTAGTCCAAAACGCTGTAAAAATTGGCCAAACTACTTTTTTGGCCAAATATTAAATGAATTTTCATGGAAATAGGTACCGGGAGTTTTTTGGGCCACTGATTACGATTTTAAAGTCAGAAATTTCTGAAACACCCTTAAAAAAGTACAAACTACCCTTTTTTTAGGGGTTTTTTGAAATATTTTGGAAGTAAAGCTCAGATTATCGAATAAATGCCATTTTTTCAGAATAATTAAGAAGATTTTTTAATTATCATTATTACGCACTGAAATTGAGATATAAGGGCTTATAATAGGGGGTTAAAACTACCCCCATAATAAGAAAGAATACAAAAAACATGACCTTAGATTATTATTTTTTTGTGTTTAATCAATTTTTTTAAAATATTTTATCGCATTTTGACTATTATGATATTCATTTCCCCTCTCTCTCCCCCAGGGGGTAAAAAGTACCCCTAAATTATAAAAAAATGAAAAAAACGTTATTAAATTTTTTTGTTGCAACGTTTTAGAACCGACAAACTAACAATATTTCCAGTAAAAAAAAAATCATTAACCTCTTCCCCCCATCCCCGGAAAAACTATTCCTGAATTAAAAAAAAAAACGAAACATTTTTTGAAATTGCGGAAAATAATAGAATTTTTGGCCGTAACTTTTTTTGGCTAATAATAACAAAATGTACAATGAACCATTTTAAGGCTAAGATTATCCCAGAAATGTCAGGTGATGGCAAATTTCAATTGGATTGACCATTTTTTTTATAATTTCACCCGAAAAAAAACATTGAACGTTGCAGAAATAAAATATGCACTTTTAAACGGCCAAATCTCCTTACAGATGAAAGATTAATTAAAAAAAAAAAAAACAACTCTGAATAATGCCTACAAAGTTTGGCTGTTTAAAATAAATACTTTTCAAGCTACTCGCCAAAAACTGAAAATGTCTTACAAAAAACTAGATTTGACTCACATGTATCAGTCCAAAACATGAAAAATAATTATCCGATAGGGCTAAAAATGACTGGACATATTTAGGGACATGTGTTCTTTCACTAACGGATTATTTTTTTCAAGCAACACAGTCCAGGTGGCGCAAAAAAATTAGCATGAAAGAAATTTGAAAAAAGTTTATTTTGCCCATAACTTTTTTTCTCCTTATTTTAAACGGTTCTGGTTGATCTCAAAATTTTCCCAATTTTGTCTTCTTGCAAAATAATAGTAATTTTTTTGTGGAAGTAATATTTTTCCAGATATTTACGCCAGAACGATCCAGTCTCTTCATTTTTCGTTAAGCAACTATTTTTGCCAGGCCATATCTCCTTTCATACTCATCGTACAAAAATTTTAAAAAAATCGTTTTATTTGTCAACTAAAATACTTTATATTAGTAATATATAATTTTTTTGGTAATATTACCACATTTTCGGTTAAATTAAAAAAACTTTAAACAATGTAACATTTTTTTGGCAAAAATCACAATTTTTCTTGCGCTATTACTTAAAAGGGGTTCATTTTTATGAAAAGTTGTATTTCATGTTTTTATGATAAAATTAAATGACCCCCCTCCCCGCCGCCAACCTTTTTTGCCAGTATCGGAAGTTGTTTAATTCAATACTGGGCACCTTTCTTAGCATAATACAAGTTACTTCAATTACCTGCTATTTGCCCGAAATTTGCGTTTCGTGATTTTACCTCCTTTACTGTATTACTAACGGGGAACAGTAGTCAGGATTTTGGAGTTTTATGAAAATGGGTTACCCTGCAGAAAAAAATGAGATTGTTTGCAAAATGCAATTTCGCAAGAAATGGCGGTATATAAAAACTGTGACTTTATAAGCCTTCAACAAGATTCACTTGTTTGGTGGCAAAGAAGAAAAATAAGTATCCTCGATTATCAACTATGGCAAGAAGATATTTAGAAATACCACGTACTTCTGCCGAGAGTGAGAGACTGTTTTCAACCGCTGAATATAGTGTTACTGCTAAACGAACATCATTATCACCTGATTTGGTCTCCTATTTATTATTTTT
Source organism: Listronotus oregonensis (assembly GCA_019359885.1). Classification (NCBI taxonomy): domain Eukaryota; kingdom Metazoa; phylum Arthropoda; class Insecta; order Coleoptera; family Curculionidae; genus Listronotus; species Listronotus oregonensis. Next base: position 39,275 of record JAHBCN010001644.1, on the reverse strand, counting down.
AAGTAAAAACTTGCAGTGAAATTTATTTTTATTAACGTTGTATCTTAAAAACCTATTTTGTTTTCTTTATGCAGTTTATACTAAGTGTTTTTAATAGAAAGGTAAATTAATCCTAAATGTGATAGTTTGAATATCCAACATGAAAAACACTAATTCAAAATATTCAATAATTCGCAAATTATTAGGAAATTAGCAAATATTTAAAAAAATTCCAAATAATTTTGTAAATTATTCGAAATGTTACGAATTATTCGATAACTTTCGAATAATTCAAAATACGAATTAATAGCACATCACTAATATCTACTTTCAATCGGGTTTCTTTTAGGCTATTTTACCGCAATTTCTACTATACTTTATTTTATTAAATGTAGTAAATTTAGTACTTACTCTTACCTTTAAGCTGCGTACTTTCAATGGCAAACATGTTGAGGGCTAATAGTTGTAAAAATCTATTGCAGGGTAAAGGCACAGGTGAATGCTGTAATAAGGCTCTGAATTCTTTTAACATCTGCATGGCGGCATCTTGAAAACCTTCCAATCTGAAAAAAATATATAGCAAATGACCATATGTTATAAAAATGTGTTTTTATAATACTAATTTAGAATTGCGCTATACATTTTCTGTAGCTTGCTTTAATCTCCTAAAACTAACCAAAACTAACCACCACTAACCACACATTATTATTAGTATTTGTTGTTGCTGTTACATAATTGTTAATAAATAATTATAAAAAATATAATAATTTCCAAAAGAAACTTTTCCCTTTATTCCTCAAGAAACAAAAAAGTTGTATTTCTATTTCCAAAGATCTAATGAATTTAATCAAGTTATGGCTAAATTAGCTCTATTACCACCGCCAAATTACAAAAAAATTAGGTACAGGATATTTAAGATATTTCCGAAGAAACATTTTTTTTTTTTTTAAATTTAAACACCCTATATCTTGAAAACGAAAAATTTACACTAAAAAAGTAAGACATCTAAGGAATAAAAGAAGGAAATGCGAAAAAAACAAAGTCTTTTTTAACTTTAAAATAATAAAAATAAAAAAAATAAAGGTTCAGGATTATTTTTTGTAAGTAGGAGTGGAGAGCAAGCATTAATTCAGGATCATTTGAGCTTATTACTTCTAGTTACCAAATAGAAAATTCCAAGTTTTTGAAGACATTTAATACATTTAAAAGAGATTTTGTTTCTTGATGATTTCTCTGACAATTAAAAAGTGGATGGGTAAAGTCTCCATATTCACCGCATAATTTCTCGATTTCTCAATAATAAATGAATATTAATTTATGTTGTATAATTCCAGCATTTTTTGTTCTGTGTGAATGTCATGAAACAAAAAATATAATTGAAACTTGGTTGTGGCTGTGTGCACGTAAGAATTTAGGGAATGAAGAGACTTTGTATTTCGTGCAAATTTTATTTAAAAATCCTAGCAGAGCGCTTTCGGTAAAACCATCATCAGTGCTATCTACAAGCAAGAAATGAACTTTAAAAGTAAATTGAAAAACTGTTAGAATATTTTAAAAGGAAATTGTCAAAAATCTTTATTTTAATGAATTCTTTAAATTTTAAATTTATTTTACGTGAAAATTAAACATTAAATATAGTAAATCTAGATGAAGTGATGAATTTACTAGACTTAGTATGGAAAAGGAATAAGCAAAAGAAAAGTTCAAAACTTACTCGTCGTCAAGCTGGAGCCATAGCAATTTGAGCCAACAAAACATGTAGAGGGCTTTAGTAAACTATCACATTATTACACAAAATAAAATAAAAGTCAAACAATATTAATATATGTTACATTTTCCCCCTTTAAAGGGTGAATTTTTAAAAAACTATACCATTTTGTGGAAAGACGAACATGTGATTATGTTAGGTTAAGAAACCAGTTGTACTGACGTATAAAAAAGGATAGACAGCCATTTTCAAGGGTATAGAAAAGGATGTACTACTCCGAGGTTATTTGGAGTGTGGTTGTTGTTAGGAACTGTAAATTCATAATGTTCAATGGCTGTGTTTGAGAAATTAAATTAAAATACAATTTTAAATATAATTATTTGTTTTAACTTTAATATAATTAAGAAAATCTTTACTCCTATTAAAGTTATCCTCACGACGTGTTAGGTACAACATTTTTTCTACGAGTGTGTGGAAAAAGTCAAACTTAACAACCATTAGATAATATTTATTTTTACCATTACTACTTATTATTATTAACAACATTAATCGTAAAAGAACAGTTGGTAGCATTTTGCAAATGAATCGCAGAGGCAAGTTGTTGTGGGTAAGTTGCGGAGTTGGAGATTGCCGTTGAGGTGCAATTGAACCGGTCGTCGTTACAGGTAACAGAGACACATTGTTGCTTGCTAGAAGACGGTACAATGGGCCTTGAGTGCGTTTTGCTGTGTTCAAAGGTAGATGAATTTTGGGATATTTTGTTTGATAAGTCCTTCTTGAAACTTGTAGAGCTTTCTAGGTAGCCTTCTGCAACAGATGATGACTTCCAACCTCCAAGTCTTTTAATATTTGTTATGCCTTCACCAGAATTAGCTAACATTGTAGCTGAGGAACGGCGAAAGCTATGTCCCGTGTAAAGTTCTGGGTTTGGAAGACGTAAATAGGCAGCTATTTCAGAGGGCATCTTGCCAAAAGTATTTATTCCTATGCACTGGACAGTACAAGCCAATTTTTTGTAATTAACAAAAATCTTCTGTGTAGTGTTTTGGGCTTTCGTAAACTGGAATACTTTCTATACAAAGCTAGATATTTTCCATTTCCAATTTCCTCGGAAATGACAAAACTTCGGCTAGAATGGTTTTGGAGTCTGGAATATTTACAATTAAAAGATTCCCTTATCATCAATATCATCAATGCTAATTTTCATCAATTCTTCTCGACGACACGCACCAGCTAGTCCGAAAATTGTAGAGGCCTCCATCGCTAGATAGACATCATTTGGGTCTAAATCCCACATTTTGCTTCTTCAAAAATGATGTAACTTTGAAATATTTGCTTAAATCCATGTTCTTTTCGATCTTAATGACACTTTTTAACATGGAATACCTTGACCATAAGGTATTGGGTTTACATGTTTTAGCAAGTTTCGTGAAATATGCCATAAAAACTTCTTCTTTCATACTTTTGATTTTTTTCTCGCCACACCAGCTTGTAAATGCTGTATATTCTTTCTCGCATCTACCTGTGCCTCGACTTGGACGTCAACAAATCTAAATTTGCTATTTCGGCTGCTTTGAGAATCAGTAATTCCTCGTCAGAAGACTCCATGGGAAACGTTTTTTATTCAAAATCGACGATACTGATCAGAATGTACTAAAGACACTTTTAATTATCGATGACTTTTAATGACCTTGATCTTTTATAATATGGACACCGGCACCGGTCAAAACTAAAAATCTGACAAGCAAGTTTAATATATACCAGGATGTTTCAAACAATGTTTTTAAAACAATTTTAATTTTTAGTGAATATTTCGTTGATTTTACACCTAATTTGTACAAATAAAAGAATACTATGCCAATAATAGAATTATACTAAGTCAAACTTCAGAATTAAAAACATTTTAAGTACCTGTTTAAGTGGAAAATTTGCAAGGGCACTAGTGCGGAAAAGTGACACTTTCCAAACTAAATTGCGTGCGGAAAAGTGCTGCTTTCCACACGCTAGTAGAAAAAAGCTTTTGCGGCGTCCATTGTATTAGAATTTTTTTTACCACCGATTTCATAAAAATATATTAATTATGTTTGTCTTCCAAAATACAAGAATGTGATAAATATTTTTATGTGTTGAAATTACCTGTTTATATAAATGAATCTTAATTATATCTATTACAATCATTTGCTTCAAACAGCATTTTAAATTACAAAAAGTTCGTTGTATTTATAAAACAAACAGCCCAAAAAATCCAACATATTTACTTAGGAGATTACCAAAATTTTCGGTTAATGCACCGAATGAAAGTTATTGTACAATGAAAGTTCTGAAATTATGGGAATAGCTGCAGCTTGCCGAATTGTTGAATTTTCTAAACTGGTGGAATTCAGAGGTAATGTTGCTTTAGGTAAAGCGCCTGATATAAAAACCAACATAAAAATATGTTTGGTGATGTCTAGCAATGCAAAGACAATAGTTCTGTATATATGTACAGGGTGGCCCGTTTATTAAAGGCCTATACTTTTTTTCGGAAAGTATAAGTTAAACAAAAAAATATTTTTCATAAAACTGATTTATTGTTAAAGTATCTTTAATTTTAGGATATTTTTAGGTTTATTGCGTTTTTATATACAGAGAGGCGACACAAACTTGTTTTGTTAAATCAAACACCCTTTATTTTATTACATTTTTGGATAGCCCTTTTAAAGACAATTTCGACGATATATATGACTATGGGATGGGTCTGTGGTGCATGATTTAGAACCCTTAAGAAATTATTTTCCATACAATAGTGCTTTTATTTATTCATTTTTCTTATTTAAAATTCTGTTAAAAACTATGCACTGTTTCGCAGGTTCGCAAACTGTTACTTTTCGCATTTTTTCCAAATTAGTCACCTGTAAATTTTTAAATAGCCACATTAATTGCAATTTCAGTGATATAACTTAGTATAGGTGTATCACTAATTTACAGTTTTGACTTAATTGGCAGATTCAAAAATTATTAGTTATAAGATTTTAATGATTAAGATATGAATCTGAATTAGCTCCTTAGCAGCTAAGCTTATAATTCTGCCGCTAGAGGGCGGCAATTAGGAACAAAATTAAAAACACGGATTATTTAAAAAAATGCCATATTAACTTATGTCGTTGATAGTTTTTTTACAAACTATGTAAAATAAGGAAACTTTTTTCTTTTAAACGTTGTTCCCTAACTTGTCAAATATAGGGAGGGGGAGCCAATGTACATTTGAAAAAAATTAAATTTATTTTTTTCGGCTTAACCGATTTTGATAAACTAAGTCTTGTTTGGAAAAGCTTTTACCAGGGCTTAAGATAAAATATTGGGGTAATAAATTTATGTTTTTGTTTTATCCCTAGAGACTGATTTGTGTCAAAGTTATAAATTTCGTCAATTTTTTCGAAAACTTTAAATACGATGGTATTATTATTATTATAAACCCATTAAAAAACATTAAAAAAAACAAAGAAACTGGTGAAAACCGCATTTCGATATCTTAATTAATTCTCGATTGATTGCCGAAAAACTGCATTGCTCCTGTCCTTTTCTATTTTCAGTTGTCAGATAAACAGCGCGGCGTTTTTATGGAGAATGCCATGACAACAAAAACCATTTGTTTCTCTGCGAATATTAAATAATATATATATATATATATATATATATATATATATATATATATATATATATATATATATATATATATATATATATATTATATATATATATATATATATATATATATATATATATATATATATATATATATATATATAATATATTTTAAAATGGTTTATTATCAATTTAATATAGCCTTCATAATTACACGACTTGTGGATAATAATAGCTATTGATTATTATCTTTCATTGTGCTGGAATAGAATGCACATTTCCAGTTCCTCTTAAACGGGTTGTGAAACGTCTAAACATTTTTTTATTAAAATGCCGTCTTTTGTAATACCTTTTGGCATATTGTCTCGCCGCAATAGAGGCATTTAAAAATTTTTAAAATAAACGGCGAGCATATCATATGCCTCGATGTTGGAAGAAGACATAATTTAAAATTACTTAATAACGATTAACAACACTACCCCTAATAATAATAATAACGATAAACTTTGATAAACAAGAACTAAATTTAAAATTATCAGGTTTGACAAACCATGCACTTGTCATTTTTTAACGTCCTGTTTTCTGAGACTTTTGACGTCCCGGCACTCTCGATAAAAATGCCGCGTTGTATATATGACAGCTTAAAATAGGAAAGGATACGAGTAATGCAGTTTTTCGCAATAACTCGAGAATTAATTAAGATATCAAAATGCGGTTTTTACTAGTTTCTTTACTTTTTTATGCTGCTTTTAATAGACTTATAATAATATGATCATTGTATTTAAATTTTTTGAAAAAAATGACAAAATTTATAACTTTGACACATATCAGCCTCTGGGGATAAAACGAAAAAATAAATTTACTATACCAATATTTAATTTTAAGCTCTGGTAAAAGCTTTTTTAAACGAAACCCAGTTTATTAAAATCGGTTAAGCCGAAACAAAGTTATTTAATTTTTTTTAAATGTAAATTCGCTTCATTCCCCTTCCTATATTTGACAGGTTAGGGAAAAACGCTTAAAAAAAAGAAGTTTTCTTATTTTACATAGTTTGTAAAAAAACTATCAACGACATAAGTTAATATGGCATATTTTTAAATAATTCGTGTTTTTAATTTTGTTCTTAGTTTTACGCCCTCTAGCGACAGAATTAGAAATGTGAAAATAATTTTCAGTATTTTCTCGAGGCCGATTTTACCGTAATTTTTTCCGACAGCTATGCGATGAAGGGCTTTCGAGATATCGCCGGAGGACAACCTTATTAGGACACCCTGAATTTAAACTCCGATTTTAAAAAATCTGCTTTTCGGACAACGTACACCTTTGGCCCTTTCGAACACGTATTATGGCAATCATTTTCCGAAAGATTACTTTTTCAACTATAAAAGGCTCCAAATTATGTTTTTCTTAACAATACATATAAGCATGTTTTTCGATTTTTCTTTGCAAAAATGCACCAATAAGGTTTTACGAAAAACCATTTGATTTGTTTCTTGTTTATCCCCAAAAGTTCTAGTGACAGTATCATGATTTCAATTAAATTAAAACTTTTCACTTAAAAAAAAAAATCTATTTTTATAGGTTTAACCCGATAAAAAACAAGAAAAAGGTAATTTTTGTACAGATATTGGATTTAAGTTTCCTTGTACCATCTTTCAAAAGATACAAAAAAACCCTGTAAACCGTAAAGCACTTTAGAAATTTTTCTTTGTAGCATTCTTTAGGATGCTTTTATACTAAAATGACTGTTAATATTTATTTTTTCTTCTCCTTACTAGCTTTCAATATAAACCTTTTCTTTGAGCCACTTTTCAACACCTGTTTTTTACACTCTCAACGACACTCCCTAAAAAAAGAAAGTCATTTGTAAATAATACGTCAAGATTAAACGCACGAGACGACGCGCGATGTTCATTTATCAAGATGGCGTCTCGAAAAAAAATACTGCCGCCTTTCTGAGCACACTATGATTGACATAACGCGCGGGCTTTTTACGTGCACAATGGAGAAAGTTAATTCGACAAGGTGGAGTAAATTTGGTGAAAAATTGTGTGTCAGAGAGAGGGGTACAGGGAGATCCGAGATTGGCGACGAAATGGGATAAAAACTTTACGACTTTCCATTTGAAGAGTTTTTTATTTGGCTCGATAATTTTACCTTCAATAAAAAAAAGTCTTTTTATATTTTGTTGAATGATGAGGGTTGTATTTTTGGCTTATAGAGATACATAACGCTTTTTCGGGATGGGCCTATGATACTTAGTTAAATATTTCTGTTAAATAAACCATAATAACTTTTTACAGTGGCGACTGTAACTTAATTTAAATAAAATAAATTACAAACAAGTTATTTTTTAAAAAAGTGCCCGGATCGTCGATTAGTATTTTTATCGCACATTCTGCAACTTGGGTGCCCATTGTGTGAGCCTATCTTGTGTAGGTGTCCTCTTCGTGCCCTGTTAGCAACCCTACTGTTATGCAAAGTCTTTTCCTACTTTATCTGAGTAGTTCTTTTTTCGTTCGTTTGAATGGACCCCTTAGAAAGCCTTTTCCATGTCTTACTGATGCTCTTTCGGTATTCCTCGTGTTTATTTCTGATCCATTCCCTGGTTTGCCATCGTGCTGTGGTTTTGGTCACTCCAACGGAAGGTTCTGGTCCAAAGTATAGTTTTGATGATCCTTGTCTTGCTAGCTTATCCGCTATTTTATACATAATTGCTAAATTGTAAATTTTTCTTCCTTCATTTGCGAGGTATTGTAAGTCATCAAGTGTGACTTGGTGTCGTGGCTAGCGCACCCGCCTCGCACCTAGGAACTCGGGTTCAATTCCTTCATTGTCCATTAAACTTTTTCATAGCTTCTTACCTTGCAGAAGGGAATGGCAAACCATTGTACTTTGAAAGGCATGTAAGAGGCTGCTTTGTCATATCTGTGTAAAAGCAGTTTAAATGCAACACAGGGATGTGCGAAAGGACACCTACGCTCTAAATAGAGTATGACACGGTAAGAAGAAGTGTGACTATTAAACATAAAGAAGTGTCATGAAGAAGGTTTGCCAATTTTTTAAACATGCGGGCTCGATTCGTGTAGGTCAAAAACCCTACTCCAGTTTTTCAGGTATTGAAGAAACATTATTAATGTAAATAAAATATGGTTAATTTTTTAGGTAAAATTTTGCTTAATTACTTTCTCGTAAACGATACGGAAGAAAAAAATTGAAATTGGATAGTTATGTATAACCTGATATGAGCTTAGACATATTCTTAAAAAACTTGAGTTCCTATTTAAAGACAACGGTATATCTTACATTTGGCAGATGATATATAAATATTTTTATGAAAAGAGCGCAATTTTACAATAATACTACTCGACGGGTCCGCGACTTGCTCCGTATATAAAACTTAGCTTTTGAATTTTAAATAGTTGTTAAATTTTTCATAATACCCTTATATATGAGATACATTTGTTAATTTGTCATAATAATTTTACATATGACATACACTAAGTTATCTAACAATTGTTTCATTTATTTTTTACTTTTATTATTTTAGATCTTCTATAATTAAATACGTTGTCAAAAAAATCAACCCACTGCGTCTAAACTTTGATTTTTCAATATTTTATGTGTTCAGTTTGGAAATCTTTAAAAAGAAATAATACAGGGTGTTTTAAAAGTAAACTTTAATCTTTTGGCGGCATCTTTTCCTTATTAAAGTAAAAAAAAAATAACGTGGGTCTGGAAGAGCCTTATTCTTAAGTAAGGGCCTGTTTAATAATGGTTCCAATAATAAAAACGGTTTTTAATTACTCAAAAAAATAAAATTTAAATAATATTTTGCATATTTTTATTAAAATTTTCTATAGAATTGAGTGATATAAAAAATAAATTAGTATACGGCTGATAGAAGTTAAATTTTTAACGGTAGTGGGTGTTTCGTCATAAAAACTTTTTTTGTTATGTTTTTTCGTAAGTTTAGGTTAACTTTTGAAAAAATTTAACAATTCCAAGTAAAAAAGGTACTTCTATGTCAAAACAATAGAACCTACTGTTTGCGAGTTACTTTAAAACTTTTGATGCAAATCTTAAAGCAAACTGTTTTATTTTGCTACTATTTATTGGATAAAAAAGTTTAGATTTGATTTGTTATTAATAATAAAAGTCCAGCCCTATTTAAGATTTGCTTAGCATTTTTACAGTTATAATTTTTTTTATTGCAAGAGGTGCATTTGATAAGAAAAAACAAATTATTTACACCCGTAAAGAGTAGCCTGAGCGTTAACTTACACTACGAAAAAGGTGGCACATCAAAAATTTAATTATAAAACTTCCCTTAGTCTAAATAACCTACCTATTATCAGCCGTAAATTAATTAATCATTTATGTTAATTAAATCTTTATAATATTTAATACAAATCTGCGAATTTTTACCTAAACTACGTTTTCATTGTGCTTGCAATAAATTAAAAACGGTTTTTATTACCAACATCCTAAAAAACCCTAAGAAAAAACGGAAAGTTTCCGTTTATTTTAATTAAAGACGCCGCCAAAAACGTAAACATTTATTTTTGATATACCCTGTATAATAATGTGTATTGACTAAAACATTTTTCAAGCAAGGAGTTATAAAGAGAAGTAGGTATAAAAAACTTCCTCTTGAACTTTCTTTATAAAATTCCAAGCTTTATTCTTTAAAAACTTAAAAAGCGTTATTTTTTTCTTTATTTTAAACTTTCTTGAACATAATACAAAATTAAGATCTTGCCATAATATCCTTTTCAAAATAATTAAGGCAACATTAGCCATTAGCAAAGTTAAAAGCTTCAAAGTTGGGCACCATTCTAAAAGTTATGCATAATAATAAAGTATAAGATTAATCTTAAAAGTTATAAGTTTGATCCCTAATATAGAAAGGAGAATTTAATTCTCCAATTTTTCGTGGGATTTAGATTAATGAGGAACAAGATAAAAGCGTTTTTTTTTTGCATAACAATTTTAAAACACAATTTGATCTATAACAAAGATGAATTATCCTCCGTAACAAATAAAACCGGTTAAATTTGCTGATGTATGTATGATTATGTACAGGGTCATTCCGTATATATTGACCTTTATGCTTACGGCTTTATTCTTGAAGATATGAAAAAATTTTATAAAGAAAATTTATAGACTTTTAAAAATCTTATTTAGAAAAAACAAAAAATTATCGACAGTTTATTTTTTTCCACAAGTTGCATTTTTTAAATGGAACACCTTGTATATTATTGGATATTTAAAAAAAAACTCATTTTTATGATTTTAATAATATTTAATTTAATACCTTTGAAAAATAAGCCGTTTAGAAAATATTAAAGTTTTAAAATGTTTAAAAACGAATATTTACATAGATCCGGGTTGCCGTTTATAAAATTACCCAATTTATTAACTTACTCGTAAATACAGAGCATAAACTATAGAAAATATTTTTAAAATTGCTTGATGTACCGCCATTTTTTATTTACAGAAAGAGTTATAATAACCATAAACTTTAACAACTAATAAGTTTATTGAAGGTAACCGAAATTTTACCTCTTTGACTTTTTATCGGTTACAATATTAAGTGAAACGCTAATTTATTCTCTGGCACCTGGACTAAAGCTGTCCCATGTGCTTAATGTAACAAGATTTAAATTATTTTTGAGTATTTTTTGTAATAAAAGAAAAAAAAAAAGATGAAAAAATAATAAAAATAACGAACATAACAAAAACCAAACATTAGTATAATTAGGTGTCATGCCAATTTAATTAAGCTGGGTAATTTAATAACCTAATTAAATTCTTAAAAGACTTGGAAATGATACATTCTACTTTTTTAATTTATTTTTTCTGTAATGACTCGTGAAGTAGCAAATTTTTAATTAAACTTTCCTAAAAAGAGTTTATTAAAAGGCACCTTAAAAAAGTTAATTTGTCAGGTTTCTGACGAGATTTTAAATTAATTAGAGTTTTTTCTGTGTCATAAAATTCAATGGGTTTAAATTTAGAGTTAGTTATATTTAGAGAAACAGAGATGTCTCTGAATATTAGTGAATAGGGATGATGACAACATCAAAAAATTATTTATATTTTGTGTTTATCATAGGTAATAGAATTTATAGAATATAATAGCTATTGAATAATTTCTATTGAATTTGCGGTAGGCTCTAGGTGAAACATTGTAACAAATTTAATTTAAAATAAAACACTGGTTAAGTTTCACAAATTTTTATTCAGATATCTGACACGTGTTCGATCCAGACCATTTTCAAAGATCTTTTAGGAAGAATGAGCTTAAAATAAAATAAAATTATCTTAAACTTACAGATGGCTTAGTAAACATTTTATGGCACTAAATTGTTAATTGCAGCGTCTAAGATGGGCGTACCTACAAAATCTGTTTGAGTATTTGTTGTTGTCTTTATTGCTTATAGATTTAAAGGCCAAAATTTCAAATAATCCATTTGTTTACCCTTCTGAATGTTATGAATAACTTCATCCCCATTATTAAAAAATGATTATGTTATCAGTGTGCAAACCGGTATTTGCTGTCTAGAATTGATTTCTGTGTTCTTATTCATCCTGTAAAAGTGTTTCCTATATAGTTGCATCACACCATTACAACATTTTATATATTCCGTTGTTGATCTTAGGGCTTTTTCTTGTTATTTACTAAACCCTGCCCAATTATTTTTACTAACTGAAATACAATTAATTCCAATTGCAAATTATTGCTAATTTTATTACTTATACCAGAGACATAATTTATAGCAAACCATTTTTTTATTACTATCATTTGAAGTAATGTGTGTATAAAAATGCTTTTGAATATTTTTATGTTTTTGTTTTCTTTTTATGATTGCGGGGCTATCCATTATTTTTAGCTATTGTTTTTACAGTATTGACTTTTTTAGGTAGTTTAATGGAAACTTAACTATGAATCATACATGGAACCGACATTTATTTGCCAAGACTGGTTAGAATTTGCATGTATAATGTATCTGTGTGGTTGGTTTACGGAAAATCAAAATCAAATGTATGTTTACGGCTAATTTTCAAATCTAAAAAGTTAGTGAGCTATTTTCTTCCGTTTCTATTGTGAATTTAATATTTTTTTTTATGTTATTTATGTATGTTAAGAATTGTGAGAGTTGTCTATCTGTTCCAGTCCATATACAAAAATGCATACGCCTAGCCCAAAAGTAAACATATTTACACAAACTTTCATTCAAATTTGTGGAAAACAAAATATTTTCGAAGTTAGTTTGTTTTCCACAAATTTGAATGAAAGTTTGTGTAAATATGTTTACTTTTGGGCTAGGTACGTGGATGACATTTTTTGTATATTCTTAACATACATAAATAACATCAACAAAAATATTAAATTCACAATAGAAACGGAAGAAAATAGCTCACTTAACTTTTTAGATTTGAAAATTAGCCGTAAAAACAATACATTTGATTTTGATATTTTCCGTAAACCAACCACAACAGATACAATTATACATGCAAATTCTAACCAGTCTTGGCAAATAAAAATGTCGGCCTTCCATAGTATGATTCATAGGTTATTAAGTATTCCATTAAGCCAAGAAAACTACCTAAAAGAAGTCAATATAAAAAACAATAGCTACAAATAATGGATACAGTCCCGCAATCATCAACAAACTGATAAGAAACAAAACATAAATATTCAAAAGCATTTTAACACACATTACTTCAAATGATAGTAATGCTAAAAAATGGTTTCTATAAATTAGTTCTGGTATAAGTAATAAAATTAGCAATAATTTTCGCAAATTAGAATTAATTGTATTTCAGTTAGTAAAAATAATTTGGCAAGGGTTTTAGTAAATAACAAAGAAAAAGCCCTAAGAATCAACAATCCGGAATATATAAAATATGTTGTAATGAGTGTGACGCAACCTATATAGGCAAACAGGCGTTCTTTACGGGACAGAATAAAAGAACACAGAAATTCAATTCTACACAGCAAGAGAAATACCGGTTTTGCGGAACACCTGCATAGACAATAATCATTTTTTAATAATGGGATGTAAAGTTTTACATAACATTCAGAAGGGTAAACAAATGGATTATTTGGAAATTTTGGCCATTAAGAAATCTATAAGCAATAAAGACAACTTAACAAATACTCAAACAGATTTTGTAGGTACGCCCATCTTAGACCTGCAATTAACATAATTTAGTGCATAAAATGTTTACTATAGGCCATCTGTTTAAGTTTAAGATTATTTTATTTTATTTTTAAGCTCATTCTTCCTAAAAGATCTTGAAATGGTCGTGAGACCGAAACACGTCAGATCTATCTGAATAAAATTTGTGAAACTTACACTGAGTGTTTTATTTTAAATTAAATTTAAATAATAGCTATTTATGGTGTAAGGATCATAATAACGATCATTATCGTACTAGCCATAAATATACAGACGGTGTGTGCCATAATGATTGAAATTTCATACAACATTTTATATTCCGACGATTTTTAAAAAAATAAATTTCTGGTTGCATTTGAGTAAGTAATGTAAGTAGCTTAATTTAAATAATGTGCGTAGCAACATAAGGTAACAACGGAATTGTTAACTTGTATTCTCATGTCATTGTCAAAGTTTAATTTATTAAGAAGTTTATCAAGCTTTGTAAAATGAATGATTTACAGCCAGAAATTGACAACAGTGCAATTGATGGATTAATGCCTAAAAAGTCCAAAAACGTATACGAAAAAACCTATGCCCATAATGAAAGTTGTTACAAAAAATATGTTAAATATTGCGCACGAAGGTACTTTTAGCTTATTTCAAAGAACAATCAGTGACGAAAAAGTCTTTAAGTTTATGGAGTTATTACTCGAGTTTACAAAGCACGTTGTCAATAAAAAAATTGTTGACATAAGTAAGTTTAGTCTCCTATTGCGGTTTAAACTCCGTTTCTTACAAAGCAGAAAAGTCAAAAATTTTACAAAGGTGTTACGAGAGACGGAGAATAAAAAAATGTTTGCTATTGAAAGTGTCAAAGGTATAGGAGGAGCTAAAAAACTTAAGAATGGAAGATGTACACTATGCAGTGACGGTTTTTAGAATTGTAATACCTAGTTCAAAAACCAATGTTTCCCGAAAACTCTTTGAAACGCCTGGCGATGTCGAAGGAGTAACTATAGTGCAATTGGTTCGAACCTACAAATGAATAAGACCCAGCGATGCAAGTGAGTATTTATAATTTTGGAAACATGTGCAAGACAATTGGTTTCTATTTAAAGTTACCTTATTCTGCCAAGTACACTGGTCACTGTTTCCGAAGGTCTTCGGCTTTATTGTTGGGCGATTCTGAAGTGGATCTTCACACTGTTAATCGGCATGCTGGCTGGAAAAGTGACAGAATTGTCGAAGGATATTATATAGAATACTTGCGAAATAAAAATAGAATTTAGGTATCCATTCTTGGAGAAAAATCATCATTGGGTGTTTCATCGATTAATTTCTGTGCGCAAGAAACCGAAAATTTACAAATTAACATTTAAAATAATAAGACAATTTTGACATATAAAGTACAATTAAAAACATAATAGAAATGGGAAATTTCATTAAAAAAGAATTACATAAAATTTACTGCACTGGCTAGGTTAATTTAACAAATTGCAATATTGTAGTATTTAATTTTAATCGTAAAATTTTGTTGTTTTTAATTTTTTTTAAATATTTTTACCTAGTATATCTAGATATGTTTTTCATTATAGTACTCAGTACTCTTATGAAATCTGTATAGTACTCATTCTAATAAAGAATGGCATTTTGACACTAAAATGAAATCCATAAGAATGTCATTATTACACGTAGGAATATAAATAACGTTTTTATTTCGATAATATATTATTTAGAGGTATTAATTTATTAAAAAATAAAACTACAAGTAGAGTCAATCAGTGCAAATTACATGACGTCCGTGTAAACGTCATTTTGTGTCGTTTGTATTTTAACAATCTCTTCAGTGTTCGTCTATTTTTATTAAGTATTTTGTAATTCTCGGCAATCAATTGCCTAGTTTTAAGTTCCAAAAGTAAAAAGATTTAAACAATAATTACCTTGCACAGAATATTAAAAAAAAAATAGGTTCGGCACTCCAACAAAGTCATGTTATAAATTTTCTTTAAAAACAAGCAGTACGATAAATATCTTAAGTGACCAATACCGCAGAACGTCTTTAAATTTGGGTTTTTAACAGATTATTTAATATAATTTATGCCTACTATATTTTATTGATACATTCCGGTAGGTAGATTCATTTAGAGTAGACAAAATATTTGCTTTATTTTTCTAGAAAGTTAATGTTTTAATTTAACACATAAAACTATTTATTTACAAGAATTTTATTACCTACCGCTCTTTAATATCCATCTATTTTTTTAAAAAAAGAAGAATTCATATAATTAAATCCATAACTAGGTATTACTACTAAAAATTAACCTCTTTCATAAGTTAATGCTGTCCAAAGCTATAACATGCGGTACTAAAAAAACCGTTAGAGACCCGATGTGGTATAGGTCCGAAACGCCGCAAAGCCTTTGTCGAAATCTAAACGAACTCTAGGGTGTAAAACTTGATCTAAAAATTTTTTCATACCAAAGAAAAGATGTTCTTGGTTTTGGAAACAGCGCATATACGCACGCTAGGTAAGGTAGGATTTGGAGTAGCTCAAGAGCGTTTTGTACGATTTTACATATTAATTGCCCTTGTTTATTGTTAAACTTTTTAGAGCACACGAAGCTTTGAGGCGCGGAAAAATTTTAATTACTAAAAAGCTACGCAGATTATCTATCTCAACCTTCGAGCATATATTGCTAGAGGCAGCCTTGCAACTTGGTTGTGCAAAAACTCCAAGTGAGAAAACATTTTCCCCTCGCTCTACGTGCTCTCCGACGACTAATCAGCACGAAAACCAAGAGAGCTTCAAAAACTCAAATCATTGAATCATCATAAATATCATAGCCATGCCCATCTAGATGGCAGTTTTTAACATTATTTACACTTTTTACATTTTAACACCTTTTTTGTTTTTATATGTTTTACTGGTTGCATTGTAATTAGTCTGTTAGATGGCGCTAGAGTCATTTAAACATCTCCTTACTTTTACAAAGGATTGTTTTATTGCCTTGGCGAGCCTTCGTTAGTCGTGTCTTGGCTTACAGTGAATGTGAAAGTCCCCAACAAGGGTAAAACATGTAGTGGTCTTAGCCACACATTATGCTTTTTAAATTGTTTTAGTGTGTGATAGATCATTTTAACTTGTAAGACAATAAAATGTGACATGGTGAATATGTGTTAATTTAACATTAGATATTCTAAATCTTATTTGACCTAATATTTACGACTTGTGTAAAACTTGTTTAGTGAAACACAAAATAAATTAATTGTTTCATTGATTCGCGGAGCTTATTCCCTAAAAAATAGTGTCCCCCTGCAAAAGTAAACGTTGCCTTTGTTGTTCTACCAGAAACCTAATATATCGATAACATTAATAACCCGGTCAAACCCTACCATATGTCCCAGCTAAAGTCTTTATAAACTCGCCCGAACGCTTTTAAACTAAAAAAGAAAAACAAACAGCCCGGGGTTTATGCAGCGCGGAGAATCCAAAAACAACAAAGCTGGTCATCGATATTCTGTGTGATGTCAGTGGGGTATAAAATAATCCTGCTGAAAAATAAATGTGCTTATAAAGGGGGTGGTTAAAAAGTTTCTGGTGGTCTATAGGAATCATTAATAGAAATTTATGTAACAAGTAAATAAAGTAGGTCTTTTTTCACGCCGGAGCTGCATGCGAGTTTCGCAATATCATAATTGAAAAAAAGACCACTTATGTGAGTTTCATACAATTTTTTTCTAGAATCGTAATAAATAAAACCCATTACCTACTTATTTTAGTTTCATGGTTGAACTAATAAACAATAATTTAGTGAGGTGAATAGTGTAAAATTACTATTGATAAACGTTTTACTTGCTTTTTTAACAATATTTAATTAATTCAACAGCAAAAATATAATAATAGATGTGACAATTTAAAATAATCAGCATAGATCGGTCTTTACCTTGTGGGGAAGGTACAAGTTCGTTTTTATTTTTAAACATTGGGCATTATTTGTGAACCAATATACAAATTTGTATTTTCTTATGTAAAATCACAAGGTATTAAAGGGCAATGAATTTTGACATCGTTGTTTAAATTAACAAGCTTATATATGTATACGTACAGGGTCTGTGATTATATTTACGTGGCATCTGGAGGCTTTATTTTTGAAGGTGGAAAAAAATGTTTTATATAAAAGTTGTAGGTTTTTTTTTGTATTATCTTTTGAAAATATCAGTAAAAAAATATCGCATTAAAAAAAATTAAAAAATGTGAGCAACTTCAACTTTTTTAAATAAAACACCCTGTATATTATGCGCTACAACGAAATATCTTTTGTTCTGATTTAAAATATGTATACATTGGTAGGTTTTTAAGATATTTTAGCTTAAATTAAAAATAAATTGAAAAGAAAATCATATTAGTTCAAGAACACCATGGAAAAAATAAAATTGTTATGTTGCTAAATTTGGTGAGGGTTTTCTTTGGACCAATAATATTTATTCTTGCGATTAGTCATTCCTGCTAAAGTGAAATGAGACTCGTCGGTGAACAGAATTTTATTTAAAAACTCTGGATCTTGCCGCATAAGCCTAGCCATTTCCCGTGCATACTCAGGTCGGTCCTGCATGTTTTGTTCAGAAAAATTTTGGACGGACTTAAATTTAAGGATGAAGTTTATAAAATTTTAAAGTTAAATACATTTTATAATCTGTTTAATTAGGTTTAGATGCTGCATCCAAGATTGATATTTCAGGATTTTTTAAAATTATTAAAAGTAGTTACTGCTACTTTAATAGAAAAAGTATAATACTTTTCCCGGAAAAACGAGGAAAGCCAAATTTTCGTTTTCATTTCGTGCTACAGTCCTTTTCTTGTTTTTTAAGTTTTTCCAGTCACTTAACTTTCCTAATCTGTATTTAATAGTGTTTATAGATGGTACCCGTGGTTAAGGATATGATAAGTAATATTCCCTTTCCATTGTCGTTACATTATTATTGCTGCCAATAAAAAGACGCACAATAGAGATTTTCTTCTTCTAAATAGCCCATCGACAAGAAAATAATTTTTAATAGTTAAAATGATAAACTTCAACCTTTTATAATATTAAGACATCAAATTTATCATAACAATTTTATTGTTTTTATGGCTTTCTTGATACTAATATAATTTTTTTTAATTTATTCATAATTTAAGCTAAAATATCTCAAAAACTGTTTACTTAAATATCATCAATGTTTTATATATTTAAAAACCCGAAAAAAAATTTTCGGTGTAGCCCATTTAAAAAAAGTTGAAGTTGCTCATTTTTTTCATTTTTTTCATGAAATATTTTTTTACTGGTAGTTTCAAGAAAATATATGAAAAAAAAACCTACAGTTTTTATAAAAACATTTTTTTCTATCTTTAAAAATAAAGGCTTTAAATGCCTCGTAAATATAATTAAAGACCCTGTACATTAGTATTTTTAGGTATAGGTTTTTTTTAATTTAAAATTTTTAATTAAAACAAATTACTCCAAAAAGTTATTGGCGATTCCCTCATCGTGTTGAGCATTTTCAAAAGATAAATTGTTTTCGGGGATTACCTATAATATACGTTTTTTAATTACTTAAAAATGTTTTATAGACATTCTACATAATTTATAAAAAACAATCACAAGACTGTTAACGACACATTTAAAATAAAACTAATTAATCACTTTAATTTTACCTCAAAATTGATTGTAGTTTATTCAGATATTATTTTAATGGGGATTTACCTGTTTTAATGTTCAATTGTTTTTTACTTTAGATCAAATTTTTTTTTTTTATATTTGGGATTTTATCCCATAAGAAAAAAAAAGATTTTTTTTGGGTTTATTTTATATAATATCTAAAACATTTTAAAGTATTTAAAAAGGTTTATTGTAGGTAATTCCCGAAAACTTACATCTTTTTTAAAAAACTCCCACTATGACAAACCAAAACTTTTTGGAAAATTTGTTTTTTAAAAAATTTAAATAAAAAAAAATATAAAGAAATAATAAAAAAATATATATTTTATAATATAATATATATATATAATATATATAATAATATATATATATATATATATATATATATATATATATATATATATATATATATATATATATATATATATATATATTATTTATTAGTTTGGCTATAAGCCCATTTTTTCGTCCATCTAACCTAACTTATATACCGCGCAACTGATAGTTTGCCCGCATCCATATTAAGGTTAGCGGAAAACCTAGAAAGTTGACAAAAAAATAAAATTCGAGTCTGGTATACTATGTTTTTACTAAATCTTTTAAATAAACATTAAAATAGAATAATTGGAAAAGCAAACTTAATTATTACAATCCCTTGTAAAAATTTCAATGTATACAAGACAACAGCGTGGAACCGAAAATATCCGGCCGCACTCAATCATCTTCCGTTCGGTTGACGCTCGCCGCAAAGGCCATTCGTCGATTGCTTTTTTGCCGCTGCATGTTGTCTGGCTGGATTTCGTTTTGTTTTCGCCAAAACGAGATCTCTAAATGAATTGCTTTTTGTCTGGTGGGCCGAAAAAATATGTGGAGGCTAAACGACGTGTAGCAGTTATAGTTTCTATCGATAAATCAAAAATACAAGATTAAATACCATTTTTTATATGGGAGATGTCTATAAAGGGTTTAAAGATAAGTTATAAGGAACCGTGGCTATTTAAACTAAAAAAAAATCATTTGTTGTGGTATGTAATCAGTTTTATGAAGGAATAATTTTGAGGTTAGTCCACTTGAAGGCCTTATAGCTCAAAAACCAGAGGTTGCCGGAAAAAAACTGATTGTGTCTGTGCAGGTGTCTTATTAAGAAAATTTTATTTTATATCCACAAATATGGCCCGGGTTAACCCTCGCTGGTTAACTTATAACTAAGTCTAGAGCCTTTGTGGACTGTCTCAGACGAAAAAATTAATTAAAATATTTTAATTTACGTATTTTTATAGTAAACACCTTAATTTCTGTTAATATTTTCGCCTCTTCAAACTTCTCATTTCCACAATGCCTGTTCTTTAATTAAGAGGGCTTGATCTGTATAAGCCCGTCTGAGCCAAATATCTGTGTTTGTTTGCCAACTCTGGAAAACTTAAATTAATTAGAGACTTGTTGACTATACAGTAAGCGACAGCTTGAAAAGGGAATCCTCGACAGCGCTTAAAATTTTAGCTCTTATTAGTCTTCGTTTTGTAAAGCAGCATTAAAAATAGTTTTAAATTAGAAAAAAAAAATAGAATGAAATGCTAGAATTGTTTGTCACTATATAAAAAAATTAATTATATATATTTTGTTTACTAAATGTACTTCAGTGTCTCTACCTATATTGCTACAGTCATGGGATATAAAATTACTTTTTTTTTTGGTATGATGGCCTTACAAACTGGTGTATTGGCCAATAAAATTACTTACTCAATATGTCTAATATTATCACACTGCAAGCTGTAAAGACTCTTTTTCATGCCCTCAATACAAAAATGTCTATAATTTATTTCTTCTCGGTAATTTTCAATAATTTATTGGGCAATTTCATCTATTACGTACAGTACCGGCCATTAAATCTTGTGCAATTCTTTTTTCCTTTCGTAAATAGGCTTTTTTGGGGCTTTTTAGTTAAAAAAATAAATAGGTAAAATGAGCTTGGGCTAAATGTAACCGGGCTTTGGTCCACTCGATGCCTGAAAGGCTAAACTCTGTCTTAGAAAAAAACGGAGCCGCAATAAAATATTAAATTTGTTTGGAAGGATATTTAAGTTCGTTTGAATTTATTAAATTGTTAATTAATTTATTAATTTGTTAGCTTTTTTAAAATATAAATAGTTTTTTTACCTTTTGCTTTATTTATAGTAATTAAAAGTAACACAAGGTAAAAAGAGCGATTTACTAAAATTGGCAGAAAAGTCAAAATTTGACAAATTTAATGGCCGTCACTGTAAGTAAGACACATGACATTGACAAACTAACCGTTTTATGTCTAAATTAGCATAAAAATGTAGTCCAATGTTTATTATTATAACTACACTAACGATTTGTACGTTAGCCACACTTATTTACAAATATTGTGTAAGAAAAACGGCGCTAAAAAGGACGCCTCCAGTATGTGCTTATGTAAAAATCAGAGTAATTTGGTAAGTAAATAAAATTAATTATTATTTTATAAAGGATGTCTTATCTTTTTTATGGTTTTGTAGCACTTCTATAATTTTGTTCGTCCGCACTACAATAAAAAATAGCATAGGCGCAATATAATTTATTTCACAATAAAAGCAGATTTTGATTAATTTTTTTATAAGTTTTATCCTATCTTCCTTTTTTTAGAATTACAATACAACTAGTTTACAATCAAAAGAATCAAATACATCATGTTTGCCAAAAATACTAGCAAAGTATGCTAGCAGACCTATCTCCTAAGAAGAAAATGAGTGCATAATGTAGTTATAAAAATTGTTTAAATAAAGATGTTATCATTAAAAATTAAAAAAATATATTGTAATTTTTTTATTCAGCAAAAAAGTTATTTTTTTACGCCTATTTAATTTATTTTTACTTCTTATATTAACAAACCATATCCACGAAATATTATATGTATTTCTGAATTAAAGACATTAAGTTAAAGCAAGAAAAAAACACAATTTAAAATTTTATGATGCACATTTGTATATTTTGATTAAAATTAAAATTTACTGTATAAAGGATATAGCTCCAAGATACACTATATTTTGCAGAATTTTTTTAAAATGCTTATCCGGCTATATAAGCCAGTGGTATACCTAATTTTAATACTAACTTATTTTTATTAGAGATACGAGGCTGGCCAAATTCGATAACTAATATTTTTTTCGCTGATTAACGTGGTTATAAAAACAATTAAGCATCGCGTTTTCTATTTGTTTCAAAAACTTTGTATTTTTTTAATAGGACACTGTATATTTCTACTTTATTCAATTGCTAACAAATTTTCTGCATAAAGTTTTACAATTTATCCTAAAACAAAATAAAAAATAAGGCTTTTGCCTTTTGATAATTTTGCCATGAAATTTAAAATTAAACAAAATAAGCATTTCGTTACCATGTTTGATTTACCAACTTTAATAAATATCGTTAATATATTATTTTGTTGTTACTCATCTTGAAGAAGGTAAAACGAAATTTCGTATGATCGATAGTATCGATCTCAAGATAGGGACAACAAAAATTACTATGTCCAAAAATGGATTAAGCAAGAAGGAAATGTATTTGAACATTTAATGTAACTTTTTTAATAATGTAATCAATAAATATGGCCACCTATATGTATTATTTTCTTTTATATTTTAAATTTATGGCAAACTTGACAAACAGTGAAAAATGTGCATAACATCGTTATTTTTAACTTTTAGGATAAAATGCGTAATAATCTTAAACGTTTAGTGAAAAAGGCAATCTATTAAGGTCAAAATATACAGGATATCTCATTAAAAAAATACGTTTATAAAAAATAAATCAAAAACGCGACGAAAAATTCATCTAGTGCTCTAATTTAGCCTACTTCGTATCTTAAATAATAAGGAACTTAACAATAGTGCCAACTTTAATTTGATAACTCTATACAGGGTGTCCCGAAATTAGTGGGCAATTTTTTAGGGTGTATTCCAGACCACAAAATGGGACGAAAAGTTCATATAAATATGCCTCGAAAAATGCGTCCTAAGGCGGCTAAAGCCCCCCGAAAGGTGCACCCTAAAAAGGGTTTTCCTGTAATATATCTGCAACCGTCTGAGGTGCTCATTAAATTTTGTGAGTTTAAAGATTTTATGATGTTACGTGAATTTATTTTCCCAAATTTTAGAAATTTTGTCAGGGGCGTCACGTACAGGGTGGGTGCTGGGTAAATTATGCCCCATATTTTTTGTTTGGATGTATTTTTTAATTATTAATATTAAATTATAAAACACGATTAATTTTCACACAAAAAAGGTACTCCTAGTCGATGTTTCTATCTTGACTCGTTTTCGAGAAAAATCGTTTTAAAAAAATAACATCCATACGAAAAGTATTGATAGAAATAAATTATTATGCAGACAGGAAGCTCTCATGCCTCTTAGAACACGAAATAAGGTGAAAACAAATAATAATGAAAATTAATTTACTTACAGAGCAGTAACGGGACAAAAATAATATTAATTATTATTAAAAATATTTTGGCAGAATAAAATTAAGACTTTGCATTTGAGTCATTCTTCCCAGCTAAAATAAATAAATATTTGATATAATTGTGGGTAACTATGGTACTAACAATACGCATTACAATTGATTTAGATATGTTGACGTCTCTAGTCAATGGTCTGATTCCGACTTGAGGGTTATCTTCTATTTGCTGAAGTGCATTTTCCAAATTATAATCCCCACTAGGCCGTCCTTGCCCACGAAGGCGCTCAAACGAACCATTTTCTACCAAATTTCTATGAACTCTCTCAAATACTTTGCGCCCAGGAGTTCTCCGGTGCGGAAAACGTCTTTGATATTTCTGTACCGCAGCAAAGGAACTTTCATTACGAGTACAATAGCCATATACAAAATGGATATTAGCAAGGTCTTGGTTTAAAAAATTTTGCATTTTTTTATGTATTAACTCTGATATTACAACAATAACAGCAGCAGACAATATTTGACGAAGAATATGTCAAATGAAAGAAATAATAATTTTAATCCATGGCCCACCATTGACAGATTTAACTTTTGTAATTTTTTCTATTAATTTACGTCTTATAAATGTGATTTTTTAAAACAATTTTACTCGAAAACGGGTTAAGATACAGAGATAGAGTAAGAATGCCTTTTTTGTGTAAAAATGAACCCAGTTTCATTATTTAATATGAGTAATTAAAAAACCATCCAAACAAAAAATATAGGGCATAATTTACTCAGCACCCACCCTGTATGTGACGTCACTGACAAAATTTTTTAAAATTGAAAAAGAAATATACATAACATGATAAAATCTTTAAACTTACCAAAAATCATACGTCTACCTTAAACGGTTGCAGATATATTACAGAAAAACGCTTTTTGAGGTGCCCCATTCGGGGGGCTTTAGCCTCTTTAGGAAGCATTTTTCGGGGCATGTTCATATGAAATTTTTGTCCTATTTTGTGGTCTAGAATGCACCCTAGAAATATTGCCCACTAATTTCGGGACACCCTGTATATCCTGAAAATTTTATACCCTGTGTGTAACCCAAAACAGATTTTACTTGAAATACTATTTCCATATATGGAGTATCAAGAAAAGTCTTTTGGCTACTTAATGACCTCACTCTTACAAGAAAGCTTCATCCTCTTGCACACTAACGAACTTTGGGGACCTGTAGCTTTTATAAGTATTTTAAGGGCACTTTACATTTTACTAACCTTGTTTAATGATTTCTAGATGGTAATATAAACATTTTTGGTACAAACAATTAGCATTGCGTCTTATGGCAAATTTTAAGATTATTCGATATTTTTGTCCATGAGTGTATATTATAGTTTTTAAAAAATATTACTTTAGGTATCAGACCCGGACGGTATAATCCCTTGCTACTTTTAATCAGTCAATTTAAGCTTTTTTTTAATAAGGCTTATTGTTTAGTATTTTGTATTAGCAGTTAAAACTTTTACTTACTGTACAAAAAAAAACTAAAGAAGATTGTTCAGTTTTAATAATTAATAAAACAATTATCTAATTTAAGTTATGGTTATATTTACATTAATAATAATAAAACTTCTTAAATACTAAGAAACTAAGATCTAGTTTTGGTTCTTCCAATTAATTGGAATAAACTGTATATACAGTAAAATAGAACTTCCCCATAATACGTGATATTGTTTGGATTAGCAAATAGGGTTGCATGTTACTATGTCACGTAAGGGTTAAATTTTAATATCTATAAAGGAGGGTCACAGAAGGTAAACTGATCAAATAATCTACTCTAAAACTTTAGCAAGTAATAGGCTTACTGGATATATCCTAATGTATACAGGTATCTAAATATTGCAAAGAAATTAATAAAATACAATAAAAAAATACAATTTGCGCAAGTCACTAGCTCCTAATAGAGCAACACCAGCTGTCACTCTCAAAAATTCTTTTACCTCTGTAATCTGCAGAGGAAAGTAAAAATGAAAAACACCCGAACTATAAGGTGTTTTTTAATTTCTTCCTTACGGAAAAGTATCCTTTATGCAAACCACATTTTAATTTCCCATTTAAAATATTCTAGTTAATAAAATGAACCAATAATTTTAACTTATCATTAATCACCATCAAATTAACGACAATCGCTTGCAAAAATTTAACCAATGGACTCCGATAAAAAATACTTTTAATCTGATTAACACTGCTACATTCAAATGTTCCACTTTTAAAATTATCTTGGGGATGCCAAATTTCAAACTGCCCAATGATAAAAATAAAATAAAATAAAATAATGTCTTACTTTTTTTCACCAAATGACTTTAAAAAGTATATAACCATAATTAATTCTCTTAAAAGAGCCCACACTTTTTTGTACTTGTCTAAATTTATATATTTTTTAAGATTGATCACGTGAGCGTTTTTCGGTTTATGGTTTAGTTACTTGTATGTTTATTAATATCAAAGTGAGGCAATATTTTATAGTTAAAAAAGTAAATGTTGTCTAAAACAATTTAGTGTGACTTTCGTTGTAGCAATCCGGCAGCTGCAGAGCGTGCAAAAGATAGCTAGCATTATGGGGGCATGAAATGTACCTTAACTGCAGCATGAAAGTTTTACTAAATTAGCCTCTACTTCTCTTTATATAAGGAGAAATGAAAGTGGTATAACAGATGCTAAAATTGGGCCTTTCCTGTCTAGGATCCCGTAGGGTCTAGGACCAGAAACTAAAAACAAAAAAGGATCAAGATGTAAACTCTCTTTATGAAATGCTCTCCGATAATCCGATAAAGTATTTCTTGCTATAGTCTAATTAAGCATTTTTTAAAGTAGACCTAATTTAATATACTAAAGCCTCGTAAACCAACCAAATGTTAGAATATGCGTGTAAGGAAAAAATGAAAATATCGGTATGTTTTAAACAATCCTCCTAAGTATTCCAAGCAAAAATTGCAACAATACAACTTTGCGCCATGAAGATCAGTAGAGAGGCAATACAACGAAGCGGATACAACCAGTTTCTATAAAATCAGCTTGAGATTTGTTGGACAGTATATTGATCCTAGGAAATTAAACTGTACAACAAGCTGACTGTGGCCCCAATCCCAGGTCATGAAGGTCATTCAGGGAATGACCAGGGAGACAGATTAGCCAAACGTAGCTCAAACAAAAAGATGGTATGGTGATTTCTCGTAGTCCTTGCAGAACATCCATCAAAAACTGGATAGATCAAGAATTTCATAGCTGGTTGTTGAAATATCAGAACAAAGGAAAGCGAAAAAGTTATACAAATGCTTTTTGTCAAAGCTTCTCTTGCTACCTGTTGAACCGTAGCCTTAAAGCAGTAAGAATGGTGCTTGATAAACTAATAAAGATTATAGGAAAATAAGCACATGGAAAAAATAAGTCTGACAAAAAACAAAATATGCAGGTTCAATGGAGGAAGTAACGCCCGAGCATATGTGATGCCAATGAGGGTCGATATGCAGACTTAGGTTGGTATGACTATCCAATCTACTGAAAAAGAGCGGTTCTGTCACGGCACTCAAACAAAAATAGCACCTAGGAACCACAATACAATAAAGTGTTTGCAGTGAAAAAGGACCAAAGTGCCCAAATTTATCTAAAAAATAATACTTATTAATCTAATTTGGTAACTTTCGGTTTGACCTAACGTAAATAAGTGGCTTGAATATATTCTCAATAATAAAATTATATCATATTAACAAATCACTTTTATAATTACTTTTCTAAAGTTTAGAAAATAATAATAAAATCAACCCATTCAAATTATACAAGTTGTTAGCTCTAAATTAAATTGTTCAAAGGTAGAATACCCACCACTTTTAGACAAAAAATATGTAAACTACCAAATTTTAAATTAATTTATAAAAAAGTTCATAAACGTGGAACCGAATTGGCAATCCAATTTACTTCACCAGAAATGTAATTTAAATTTTCTTTTAGCCTAACAAAAAATTATATTTCATACGATTAAAAGCTCTCTCGCAATTTTCCCTTTCTAATTGATTCTATCCCTTCTAAATCTAATTTACAAAATTCTAGCATTTCCATCTACATTTTGATTCGATGGCGATGTACAAGACCTTTTTGTTTGGGCAAAATTGGTAGTCCAAATTTATGCAACCTCCACTAATTGCCTTACATTAAATATGAACAAAGCAAAAAGTATAAACAACGATATTTAATAAAACGTATATAATAAGTTAGGTCTATATAGTTTGTCTAAAAAAGAAATTTAAAATTTTTAAAAGTCGTTTTTAAATTTCGCATGCTTAAAACAGGTAGTTTAAGCAGCTAATCTGCTAATAAAAAACGACTGTTTTTATTACTGTGTATATTTTAAAAACTGATTAAATTATTTGTTTATTTGTAGTTTAAAATTTTTTAGTGGTTAGTTAAAACGATTGTAAATATAAATCATTATGGTAAAAAAATTAAATAAATGTGTATCGTAGATCCTTAAATTTTAATACACACCAAAATAAGAAAGTGCAAATCATGCTATTGTAAGTTAAACTATTTTGACTTCCTAACTTGTAACAAGATATAACATATCACTATTTTGGGACTATTTTCTTTACAAAATAAAGTAGTACTTATGGTACTTTAAAATAATATTGTTTAAGAGTGCATTTACGCTACACTTTAGGGGTCGGGCGAAAGGACGCGAAGACGGTGGGCGAAGACGTCCCACTACCACAATTTTCGTATAGCCGCATTAAAAATATTATATTTTATTTAGGTTCTTCCAAATTCGGTGTATCGATGCGATGTTGTTTCCGATTGCAAGCCTACAGGAGATAACGTTTTTCGGTAACTATTTTTCACTTAAATGGCATAAATTATACACCATTTTAAAGGTAAGGAAATAATCTATGCCTTTGCTGTAACGGATTTTTGAAATATGAGTCGAGTTAAGAGAAAATAGTATCTAAACATAACCGATTTTAGGGTGACTTTCAATCAAGGAAATATTAAAAACTAAATCCAAATTTAAAAACTATTACAGCAGAAGCCTAGATTTAAGTGTTGGCTTTCATTTAGTTTTTGAAAATTATCGATAACTTATATCGTTTTTGAGAAAAACATTATGACCAAATTGGATCCAATTTTCACGGCGCAAATGGACTCTTAAGGCCAATTAATATAAATATAACGTGCGGGCGCATTATTTAAATTATTTTTTCATGTGCAGTTTTCTACACTTATTTTGCAATTTATATTTTCAGTATGTATTTCTTATAATATACAACTTTGTGGGATTAAAGGTAAAAACGACAATAGTTGTTTATAAAGCGTTAATAAATTCAACCATCTCAAGTTTCAGTTTTAAAAGTTTAACTAAAATTAAAATAAAAAACAATAAGAAAAACCAATAATTCTTTTGTAACTTAAATCGTGTTTAAATTACTGACAATCGTTTGCCATAAAATTAAACTAATTGACTCTGATAAAAGAAGCCATTTAATCAGATTAGCAACGCCGCTTTTAAATGACCAAACTTTTGCAAATCATCTTCAAGTTTGGCATACTAAATTTTCAAACGGCAGAATAATAACTTAAAATGATTAAATTTTACCATTTTTACATTTTGGTGGAAATTTTATTACAAATTAAATATACGTTTGTCAGGAACAGAGATATATTAGGGTAAACTAGAATGATATCACCTAATTTTCTTCCTCTATTTGATGTAAAAAAGTGTTAAACACTTCTTTAACACACTTTTTACCATAACTTTGTAATGGTAAAAAAAATGGAACAAATATTTTTTTAAAACTTTTCTTGTTAATACAAATTACACTGTCTAAAGTTCTGTAAATAAAATTTGACCAAAAATGTAAATAGGGAAAAACAGCCAACTTCTTCCTTTATTCAGTTTGTTAATGTTAAATTTAATTTTTATGATAATTATTAATGTAAGCTGACATCAAACGAGGCCGTGTTACTCGCTTAGTATCGAAAGTAATCGATTTATAATTCACTATTCCCTTTTTTAAGGAAAAAAGGAATTATATCCAGAGAATCAATTCCTATTTATCGGATCACGAATTCGGATCATCTTTAGTTTTTATATGTTCAAATGGTAACTACGATACGAATGATACTACACAATCCAGATGATAAATCAAGCGTCAAAGATTATAGCACAGGGTCCGAGCCGCGAAATATAATTTTAGAGTTATTTTGAAGTGCTGTGACTCTTTGCCAAATTAGTTTTTAGTAAATATTCTTTAAATTTAAATATGTTATTTTTAGAATCAACATGAAACCACCCTTAAATCCAGGGGGAGATGATCATATTTACGGCCGCCAGGGGGTGCCTGCAGGCATATGCAGATGATCTAGTCATGCTAATTAAAGAAAACTCTAATGAGATGACTTTTAACATCCTCCAAGAAGTACTAAACAACACACAAAGCTGGTGTCAAAAGAAAAAAATAACAATAAACCCTCACAAAATGGTTATTGTCCCCTTCACCCGAAACTTGAGACCACCAGTTCTGCAAAGTTAAACAATACCATTTGCGAAAGAAGCAAAATATCCGGGGATATCCTAGATAGCACTCTCAGCTGGAATTTGCATCTAGAAAAGGTCACCCGTAAGGCGAGTCTATCTTTCTGGACATGCCGCAGGATTTGTGGTAAATCCTGGGGCATACAACCAAAACAGATGTACTGGCTATACGTGTACAGTCATAAGACCAATGATCACCTATGGTTCTGTGGCATGATGGCGCAAGGGGCAGCAGCGGCTGACCCAAGCTATCTAGCCTACAAAGACAGGCCTGCCTAATGATAAGGGGCGCGCTGCGCACGACACCAATGGCGGCCATGGAGGCCCTCGTGGACTGCCACCTTTGCATATTTACTTGGAGAGAGAGGCAAGGTGGGCAACCTACAGGCTCTATCAAGCGGTCAGTAATAAACGGCAGGCGTGTCATGGAGAGAACTGTCTTCTCAGGAGTGTCCTGACCTGTGACAGACTGGGAATGCCCCCAGACATTATGCCCGCAGCAACCAACTACAACTGGCCCTACCGTGTAGTCTACCCACAAAGGGAGGACTGAAGTCGGAAAACGACCGACTTGCTCCGGGCTGACATCTATTGGTACACCGACGGCTCCAAAACCAAGGACGGTGTTGGAGCTGGAATATATGGACAGAGGCCGAGGCAGAGTTTTCCTTTAGCCTGGCACTCTTTCAACTATATTTCCAACGGAGGTATTTACTCTTGAGATGTGTGCTAGAACGCTGGTTGATCGGCACTGCACACGTGAGACAGTTACAATATTCTCCGACAGTCAAGCAGCTCTTAAGGCTCTTGAATTTAGCCGGTGGAATTCGAAAACCGTCTGAAATTGCAAGGATGCGCTGACCAAACTGGGTCAAGGCAACAAAGTTACCCTACTGTGGATACCTGGACATACCGGCCTAGAGGGTAATAAATCCTTAGACCTTCTTGCCAAAAGGGGGGCGGAGACAAAATTCACAGGGCCGGAACCGGTCATCGGTATATCTTATATATCAGGACACAAAGAGAAAATTTTTGGTACTGGCATGGACTTCCGGGTCTCAGACACTCGAAGGCCTTGATAAGCCCACCGAACCAACAATGTACCGTCAAACTGCTTGGTACACCTTAAAACTCTAGTAGGACTGTACGCGGGACACTGCAGATTGAAATACCACATGCACAAAATCACCTTGTTGCCGAGGAAGGTGAAAGATCTCTCTCCCAACAGGATCATCGGATTTATTAGAGATCTGAACTTGGTGGAAGAAATATAAAAGGGTGTGAGCACAATAGACCAATCGGTCGCGGTGGAAGGGTGTTATACCCACTCACTTTACACCTAACCTAACCTAACCCTTAAATGCAACACAATTTTGAATCTGTATTCCAAAACTTGCAATGCATGATCTTTATAAGGTTTTTAAATGTAATTTTTGAGATAACCTTCAGCAGCTTATAAATGGGACATCTAATTGTCATTCTACAGGAAGTTTCACAAGTACCATTCAGGGAGTTTCACAAGTACCGTTTAATAATTTCTTTGCTTGTAAATATAAAAATGTATTAAAACATAAAATTTATTTTTGTAAGACACCCTGAATAGTAATAATAAAATGTCCCATTTAAAAGCCCTCAGGGTTATGTCAAAAATAACATATTAAAAAATTATTAAGATTGAGCAATAAAAACTTTTAAGAACAAATGCAAGTAACATTTATGCCTGTTTTTGGATACCACATTTTATGGTTACGGAAAAAGATGTTTAATTTAAATGTTGTTTTTGTGGACCTGAAAAACAACATATTTTGATTAAAAATCACATTTTAGGTGTTTTCTTACTTAAATATTTTAATAGACAGATGTTTTAAAATCCTTATTTCCGAAAATCAATGTGATATTGATAAAGAATCTAAGGTAAAAATTTGGAAATTTAAAATGGGAGATTCAAAATGGTAGGTTTTGGCATTTATAAACCTACTTGCCTCAGATTCAGGATATAGGGTTTTTAAGGGTACTTGGTCAAAATCTGGAAATTAATAATCTTAGGTCAAAATTTGAAAATTTGAAATGGCGTATTCAAAATGGCGGAATTTAGCATTTATAAACCAAAATTAGAAATATAAGAAATCCTGCCAAAAAGGAATGGATTCCGGATCATTTAAAAATTATATAACGAATCGATTCCTGGATTCAATTTCACAAGAATTCAATTTACCCAGCTGGTCAACTACGACTTGCGTGGTGTTATAGTCGAGGCACAGTTTTTCATGCCGGTCATGTCAACAAGTGCATTACAATTCAACTTTATTAATACCATTTTTTTTATTCCGTGAGTATCACACTGGATTTAAGTGGTATGCAAATCACTTGGAAGCTGCCTTTCCATATGCCGATCATCAAACTACACTGCCACTTGTCTGTTATGCAGCTCACATGCGTTATACGCGTCTTAATTTGAGCCTAAACTTAGTTAAAAAAAAACGCGCTGTGCTGCGCCAGTCCACACACGCTATAGGCATTTCAATTTTCGCCTAGGCACAAATTCAGCAAATTGCATTTGCTAAATTTCTGCCCCTACTATCAATGAATTTTAACACAGACATGACGATGGGTTTTAGTAACATTTAATAAAATATTTGCTTGGTTTTTCATTATTTTTTTAGTATCTGTTGCAACGGGACTCCAAGCTAATGCACGTCATTAAAATTTAAATAAAATTCCTGTAAAAATAAGATTAATGTGAAAATATATTTCCTGTTTTTTCACCTTTACCTACATTCGTAAACAACATCTATATGCAACCCCTCCGACAAAAACAAACACGTAAAATATTATTTTTCAAACAAGTAATTAGCTAACTTCCTTTTTTAAACAGAAAAAATCCAATAACCCAGTCTTGCTCTTTTTGTTTTCGCTGTTTACATTTTTGTACTTTAGCTAAATATATTTCGTTATCCATTCTCTCTCCTAATGCCATTTTCTCATCACTAAGGTTGTTTGCCTAATCGATAAAGACACTTTCTTTCCCCTAAATCCCTAAAAGAAAAAAGTAAGTTTTAAATTTTAACAGGATTTTCTTTAATACTGTTCTTGAAGAAACAACTGGTTGATAAAGGAGGATTTTTACTAGTTTTTAATTAAATAATTTTAAGATCAAATCTAACACAAAAACCATACAAAAAATAATATTAGTTTGGCAATTGTTTAGAATCGCGACCCACTATTTTCAGCCATAAAAAAAAAAACATTGAGTATCGACAAGTTTTTTTTTAATATTTTACTTTTCGGCGCATTAAAAATATAACTAAATAAATATTCAAGAATTTTATTTTCTCAGAGTAAATTCAATTTAAAAATTTCGAATTTTTTTTTTTGCTTAAAATATTTTTTTAAAAACAACTTGTATTTTTTTTAATTTTTTAAAAATAGAACAATTTTTCAAAAAAAAATAAATTTTTTTGTCACAATTTTTTAAATTTTTATCAAAGATTTTGCAAAATTTACCAAAAATTTTTTTATTAAATATTTTTACTTAAGATTAATAAAAATAAAAATAATAAAAAATAATTAAAATTTATTAATTTTTGAATTTAAACAATTCTTTTTTGAATTATAAAAATCATATTTAACAAAAATTATTTTGTTTTTCATAAAAATTTGAAAAATTACTAAAAAAATTGACAATTTTGAGTTTTTTAAAAATTTTCACAATTAGTGGTTACGATTCTGTAGACTGAAAATAGACACTAACAAATTTTAACCCGTTATTTTTTATCAAATATAGTCTGGTAACAAATGTATTACGAATAAATTAAGTAAAAAATAATGTTTAAAGCTAGGATTAATTAATACAATTTTTTTTAAATTTTTATGCTCCCTGTATTCCAATTTTTATTTTTGTAATTTTATAAAAAAGTACATCACTTATATACCACTTAAAATATTTTGCTTCAATTTCATAAATAAGGCCTTTGAAAATTTTAAAATTTAAATTGTTCTTAGAATTTTTATTTATTAAATTGAAGAAAGAAAATTAGTGGTATATTAGTACTGTCCTGTAGAATAAGAAAATAAGAACTAACATTATACAGGAAGTATCAAAATTAAAAAAAGATCGATTAATCATATTCTTGACCATAATTTTTAGGAAACCCATTCGCAATACATTTTTTACATAGTTTATTTGATAAAAAAATAGTTTTCATTAGTTTGACAATTGGTTGCATATTCTCTCTAATTTGGATCCCCTACTATTTTAAATATATGTTTTTTAGGTTTTAATATTTTCGAATCACAATACTTATTAACATACAAAATACTTATTAACTACACCTTGTATGTTAATAGGTATCCCAAAAATATGGCCAATATAAACAAAATTTATATTTAACGGGATCTTAGTATGTTTCTGCTAGGTTAACTTTTGGCTAGCATAACCATTAATTTTTCTTAGAAAACGAGAAGCAAAAAAATTAAAATAAGGTAATTAAATAGCTCAAAAAGAGTCTGAACATATAAGTCTAAATAGAATTCAAATTTAAGTGTGATTTCGCTAGCACACATGTCAAAATGCTTTAAAATAAAATAATTTACTTCTACCCTTGCTATATTTTCACGTTCACCCTAAAATGTTCGCATTATTTAATTAGGTAAAGCGTTTTATTATATAAATTCGAAGGTAAGGTAGACTATTTGGCCTAAATGTATGACAAATTGTAAAGGTGGCCAAAATTTAAACTTTGCCCGTTTAACCCAATTTCGGTGTTAAACAGAAACAAAAAGACGCGTTATTTCGTTCCCGAATGGAAATACGAATGAGAATGTATAAATTTTGGAAATTAGATTTAAAAGGGATAAAATCAAATTAGAATAGGGAAAATGGCAGGACATTCGAGCATATGAATACAACTTTTTTGGGTGTTAATGAATATGTAAATTGAGTCCCTTTTGTATTTTTACTTAATATTAATAAAAATATGTAGAACATTTTAACAAAAACTTACTTAAACATTAAAAGTTGTATTGTATGACATAGCAGAGCTGTATTTCCTATAAAGTTTTTTTTATATATATATATATATATATATATATATATATATATATATATATATATATATATATATATATATATATATATATATATATTTAAAATTATTTTTAACTGTGTATAAACTGGTAAATAATTTTTTTACCCAAAAATAACAAAGCTACTTAAATTTATTTGAAAATGTCTAGTGCAGGCCTGGGCATAAAAAGATAGTTTATTTCTGATTTACGTTTGTTTTTTGCCTTGTTAATCACGCATTATGAATCAGTCGCTTTGGTTTTACCGGACGAGGCGAGGGTTGATTTAATATCATTTTTAAATTGCAAAAATGGCACAATACGAAAACAATGAATAGGTGGATATGTTGTTCGTTTATGAAGAGTGTCATCAATCTGCGGCCGCTGCTTCGAAATTGTACGGGCTAGGGATACTGGCGATTTGATAGAGCATCTTGAAGGGCATGCAGGAAGATCAAAAAATCCTGAAAATTTGCAATGGGAACAACAAATTTTAAATCTTATCGAGGAAGATCCAACAACAAGCACGGGTGATTGCAAATCAGGTCGGTTTAATTAAAAAAGTGAGAACAACATTACGGAAAAATCAGCTGTATTCCTTTCACGGTCAATGTATCCAAGCACTACAGCCAGAATACTTCCCCCGTCGAGTCCAGTTTTGTGAATGGTTTTTACAACAGCAAAAAGTGGTCAACATTTTTTTTACAAAAATTTTAGCCGTGGAGTTCTATACACAGTTAAAAAAAAGCGTCAATAAATGTTTTTGAGACATTAAACTGGGACTTTTGGCTACCTAATTCAATATTATTTTAGGTATTGTGAAAAAACTATTTACATTAACTTTGGCTTATTTTGAACACTGATCTGTATATTGTCTCAAAGGGTACAAAAATATTTTGTTTTTTTTTCTAAAACCTATCAAGTGGCGACTATATCCCCAATCGTCTTTAGGTATATACAATATTCACCTGAAGTCGACTGAGATCTTTACCAACTGAAACGTTGTATTTTAAATAAATTAAGACAATGGGAGTCCAAGAAAAATCTTTAATTCAATCTTTCCTGGCAGTTGCAATTTCAGACAAACACGGCAAAAAATTTCACCAAAGCAAATTGCTTAAATGGAGAAACAGTATAGTAGAAAATGGATCCCAAACACATTAGCGGACTACTATTGGATCCTCAAGAGTAAAACCGATCCTTTTTAATACAAGCGAAAAAAGACAACAAACTAATTTCTTTGATTGTCCTGTATTTTTTGATACAAAATAAAGTATTTTTAGTAAAATAGAGTGATTTAGTTTTTTTAATTTTTAAAAATTCACTAGATTTCTTAAGATTAGGGTTCCCAAATTTTATATTTTACCCTCTTTTTTAAAAAATCTATGCGTGATAGGTATAAACCGAGCTCATATTTTAATTTTTGTTGGGTTTACTTGCCAGAAAAGTTTTTATTCAATAGGACCGCTTTGGTTTTGGTCCCGGGGTATCGCGACTGAGTATGGTTTAGCCCTACTGATATGAACTGGCAGATCGCCTGAAACAGAAGAAAACAAAACCACGTTGCAGTGTGGTGTGTATTAGTATTTATGACAAAACTTTATAATTAATAACTAAAAGTTCTTAAAATCTCCGTAATTTTAATTAAAACATTTACAAATTTAATTTTAATTTCTATTTTATTTTTCATTTAAGTTGGTCGTGCCCTGCCGCCTAAACGTAGATAGTATTTCAATTTTTTTGGGTTTTTGGACAGTTTACAAAAAAAAAAATATTCAGAGCGAAAAAAAATTCAAAATGCAGGACAATTGAATACTTAATAAAAATTGTGGTTACTAGAGCATCGAGCGTTTCGTATCATCATCCTAAATTTCCCTTATAATCGCTTGTTCTTCGTGTGTTTGTGCCATAAAATGAATTTATCACGTGCACATTAGCGAATATAAACCCGATGACTCGAAAATCGAAAATAGCTATTTCGGAGAATTTAA
This sequence comes from Listronotus oregonensis, assembly GCA_019359885.1. NCBI lineage: Eukaryota > Metazoa > Arthropoda > Insecta > Coleoptera > Curculionidae > Listronotus > Listronotus oregonensis. The sequence goes on along the minus strand of JAHBCN010001644.1, from coordinate 2,016 downwards.
CTTTTACGGAACATTTGCCGTAGCAGGCGAAAATAAGACGTCGGTATGTAATAAAACCTGTAGTTGAAAGGAATGATGAATGGTATTGTTTCGTGAACGGTATTGTGACGGTTTTTTCCTAAATTTTACGTGAAAATGTATTATATTTCTTATTGGTGATCGATTGATTCCTAAGTATTATTTTTTATAATTTAATTAAAAACTTTGATATAATAGTCCGACCATCTGTAAAAATACCGGACTAAAAAGTAGAAAATAATTTTTAAGTATAAAGAGCTTGTGTTACAGTAATAAAAAATCCAATAATTAACAACATATTTCAATTATAATAACTAAGCGTGGGTGCTTGATAGTATATGTTACAATTATTTTATTGGTAGCCTTTTACAAAATTATATTTATTATGAAAATATAGTTATTTGTATGCTTTTTTTATATATATATATATATATATATATATATATATATATATATATATATATATATATATATATATATATATATATATATATATATATATATATATATATATATATATATATATATATATATATATAAATAGAGGAAGGGTAGTCGTGACTGACTAGTTTAAAAAAATCTGAAACCAGAGTAGTGGAAATGCAGTCAATTGAAAGGCCACTTTAAGTAATTAACTCTTTATTGAAAAAGTCGAGCTTTCGGAAAACTTTTTCCCATCATCAGGACAATCTAAAAATAAAGAAAATGATTCTTGTTAGTGAAACCAACAAAAATAATTCTCCTTTTTACAAAGTTCTTACCATATGTGAGTTGAAAACATAAAACAGGTTTAATAGCATTGAAGAACAAAACTTCATTTACATTCCTCTTTAAACTACACTAACTTTAACTTAGTTTTTAGCACGTGGATCGTTACCACCATGTTACTAACAAGACTTTACGGAGTGAAAGAAATATAACAAAAAGCAAAAGAATTTATAGTTAAAAGAACTTACAAAAAACAAGTACGGTTTTAAAACTTAACGACCAATGAGCGCTGTCAGTTGAACAAGAAATAAGAAATTTGATATAATGATTTTAAAAAAACTTTGGATTTGCCATTTTTAAGATTTGGACATCACAGGCCCATCATGCAGAACTGACAGAGCCATCTGTCGTGGTGCCTAGGTAATTATTTATACACTGCTCACAATTGAGAGTTCGCAGATGCATTATTGTAATTTGGAAATGAATACCATTTACAAAGATTTAACATTTTACAATCTATTAATTTTAAATCTTTGATATATATATATATATATATATATATATATATATATATATATATATATATATATATATATATATATATATATATATATATATATATATATATATATATATATATATATATATATATATATATATATATATATATATATATATATATATATATATATATATATATATATATATATATATATATATATATATATATATATATATATATATATATATATATTATATATATATATATATATATATATATATATATATATTATATATATTATATATTATATATATATATATATATTATATAGTACACGCGCGGTAATGTAAACTTACGTTTATATGAACAACTCAATATGTGAACCATTTAATTCTATAGTGTTAACAAAAAAATTTTCGATAATGTGAATTTGGTAAATCTTAGTAAATCTATTCAGATTTGTCTTAAACTTGCTTTAAACCTATATCAGTATACGCATTTAGTATGTTTATTTTATTTAGTTTGCAGAAAGATCAGGAGAGAGTGTCACGCCCCGAGAACTATGTCATACAAAATGGTTTAAAATAATAAGAAATGTTTAACTCTTTATAAAAAATCTAAAATTTTGAAAGAGCATAAAAATGGTATGAGTGTTACCGCATTATCGAAGAAATGTCAGAAAGCCAAATTCACTATAGGTCCATAAAAATAAAGAGAAAAAATTTAAAAGTGATTATTTAAAACTAAAAAATAAAAAGTGCACATTAAAATGCGGAAAACCCAAAAAA